>PVKA01010919.1:13560-62942 GCA_004027165.1 Ctenomys sociabilis | reverse complement strand
ACTCTGAAGCAAGAGGATCATTGTGAGTTCAAGACCAGCCTGAGCTACAAAGTGAGCTCAAAGCCAGCCTGAACAGCATATCAAGACCCTGTCTCAAAAAGACACACACACACACAAAAAAAAAAAAAGAAAGAAAGAAAGAGAAAGAAAGAAAGAAAGAAAGAAAGAAAGAAAGAAAGAAAGAAAGAAAGAAAGAAAGAAAGAAAGAAAGAAAGAAAAGGAGCCAGGGAGATGGCACAGTAAAATAAGTGCTTGCCTGACAAGCACAAGGGCCTGAGTTCAACCCTGATTCTGCCAAAAAAAAAAAAAAAGAACAGACCAAGAGTGCCTACTGCTGCTACTGTTCCCTCGGTGCCTGATTGCTGTCAAGGGTTTCATTGCAACTTGACCACCATCAGAAAGTCCTGCAAGTCTGATGATGGCCCTGGACAGAGCTTGATTTCCATGATTCCCTCATGGCACCCTGTAAATCCATATAACAGGATGAAGTAGTAGCTCTACCAGTGCAACCAAACATAACACTATGCCTAACTCTGAGGGGTACCAGCAAGGCGTACATACTAAGCTTCATGAGATTTGTTCCATGGGCTTAGAATTGGATGGAGCTACAGGTTATCAGAACCATGCTTCTATTCCCTCTCTAACTCCTCGATTGCCCTTGTAAGAATTTTTGTTCCCCATGTCCCTCCAGTTTAAGATCTGCATTCATTCCTCCAATTAAGAAGGGGCAGCATTATCCAGAGGAGGCAAGGGAGCTTATTACAAGATGTGTGTTAAAAGTTGCAGAGGTGCTGAAACTTGGGTGAATATCCTAGTTCAGTTGCCAACAGCCAAAGTCTCAGGGACTCTTAGGAGAAGAAATAGTTTGGCAGGCGCTAGCATTCTCCCATAGGAAATCAAGACACAATTTACCTGTACTTTTTTTTTTTTTTTTTTTTGGTCTTTTTGAGACAGGGTCTCATTATACAGTTCAGCCTAGCCTTAAGCTCACTTTGTAGCTCAAGCGGGTCTCGAACTCACAATCCTCCTGCCTCAGCCTCCTGAGTGCTGGAATTACAGGCGTGTGCCACCACACCTGGCTCTGTCCTTTTTGAAAGAGGATATTCCTCAGCCCCCAGCCCCACTTATAATCTCACACTCTTGCCTGGCAAGTGCAGGGTCCTGAGTTCAATCCCTGGTACAACAAAAAACTAGGACCAATTTATAATCTCACTCCAGTATTTGCATTCAGAGATTAGACCCAGGACTTTCACACATTCCTATATCCCCAGGCCATTTATTTATTCCTTTTTTTTTTTTTTTTTTTTCTTTTTTGGTGGTGGTGCTGGGATTGAACCCAGGCTCTTGCATGGAAAGCAAAACCTCTACCAATTGAACCACAGCCCCAGCCCCTATTTATTTACTTATTGAGACATGTTCCCACCAAGCCATTTAGTTGTCCAGGCAAGGTTTAAACACTGCCTCAGTCTCCCCAGAATGCTGGAATTACAGGTGTGCACTACTACTCCAGTCCCCTACCAAGTCCTCCCCAACATGCTATAGTGCCTGCTCTTTTTACTCCACAATGTTAGTGTTAGGGAATTTTCCTCTTTCCTAGATGCCGTGATATCTTGACAGTGATGCTAGCTACTTCTATATTAGACCCTAAACCAGCTGACAGGGCAGCCAATTGGCTTCACAGCATGAGGGAGGGGTGCTTCATGATCCACCTCAGAATATAGTATTTTCAGGGTCTCTCTCTTACACACACACACACACACACACACACACACACACACACACACGCGCGCGTGTGCATGTAGGATGATGTAAGACTGGGTAGGTAGCCATAGCATGTGGTAGATTAGTCACTAAGTCATCTGCTTATTTATTATTTATTTTTAAAATATATTTAAACAGCAGCAATCACTTTCAAAATGCAAAAAAAAATTACATTTTTAGAATAAAATTATAACATTTATAATGCAGGACAGGAAGAATTGAAGGTACAACTGAGAATCCAATCACACAGCACTGGAGGCAGCTGGAGAAGCCACAGCCCACTGGTCAGGGGACCAAGCTAACAAGAGGTCATAACTTATGAGGTCCCCACCCAAATTATACCCCCCAACTCCCCACTGATACAACCAGTGTCCTCTGGCAAAGAGGAGAAGCGGCAAAGACAGGGCCCTCTGTAGAGGATCCCTAAACCCAGTTTCCCATCAGCCAGGGACCTGCTAATCGACCTCCTCCATGTTGCTGTAGGTGGGGGCTGGGCGGTCCACAGGGGGGGCGTAGCGTTCAGGGGCTGTCCGCGTGGGGGCCACCTCTGGGGCCTGGCCAGGGCCTAGTCCCTGCAACAGAATATGAGGACAGGGGTTGGGGGCTGCCCAGTATGCTGCCTGGCATCCCGGGGGTGCTGGCTCAGAGCCCGGGCACCCAAGGGAGGGCCCTAAGGCAGGCGCAGGTAGCAGCAGTATTGAGACAGAGACAAGATCAGGCCTGAATAGTCTTGCTTTATTAACAGTTTAAATACAGGAAGTAGCTTGGGTAGCACCAAGCTCCAGGCCAAGGGTCAGTGCAACAGACAGACAGCTGGATGGATACCCACCCTAGGATGCTCTGCCCCCACAGAGGCCACAGTCACCACTATCTCCCACCAGATGCACACACTGAGGCCCAAATCTCAGCACAGTTCCCCGCTACAAAGGCAGGCATTGCCTGGCAGGCAGACAGGTAGGCCAGCTCCTAGCAGCTGCCTGCAGGTGAGCTCATTTCCAGCGACTCTGAGAGACCAGAGGATAGAACACGTTGAGCACAAGGGCCACCAAAGCGGCCACAGTGCCAAGGACAAAGTACCGGAGGCAGCCCTCGTCTGGTGTGGTAGGGCCACGTGATGGGGGGCCCACCCAGTCTTGGGGTCCCCAGGGACCCATAGGCCCAGGCCCCTCAGGCACCAGCTCCTCCTCGGCCTCGAGTTCCTGCCAAATCCGGGAAGCCTATAGTATGTGGAAATGACCATCAGCACCCAGGGGATAGGGAAGACCCAGTATCCCACAGACCCCTGGCTAGGACAGCCCTGCATGAGTGACAGAAGACAAGCGCTTGTAGTGTATATCAAGCAGCAGGGAAATGAGGTCAATCTCAGCCCGATCAGCTCAGGGTGTGAGAACCCTGAGTCTTTTGGCCTCAAAACAGCCTCCCAATCCACATGAAGCTTCCTGGGGATGGGTAAGGGATCATCTAGCCTATTTCTGAGTCCCACAGAAGGAAGTGCTTTGTGGAAGATAGGTCTGCCAACTCCGAGGAAATCTCCTAGGAGCTGAACTGCCTATATCCAGATCTTGACCACTGTCTTCTGAGGGATTCTCCAAGCTGACAGACTGGGATCAAGCCAAAAAGACAGAACTGTGCCCATCAGCTGGGCATACAACACTCTATGTCAGTAAGAGATGGATGGGGCTGGGGAGATGGCTCAGTGGAATAAGTGCTTCCTTGGCAAGTGCAAGGACCTGAGTTCAATCCCTGGTTCCGCAAAAAAAAAAAAAAAAAAAAAAGATGGAAGGCCCTGAAGGCTCACTGGGAATAGCTACTCAATCCAGAGAGTGCAAGTCCAGGTGTGGTCCCAGCACTAGGGAGGCAGAAAGCAGGAGGATCACTATGAATGTGGGCTGCATAGTGAGACCCTGTGTAAAAAAAAAAAAAAAAAAAAAGAAAAACTAAAAAGAGACTACAAGTCTGATCTGTGTAGCAAGACCCTATAGACCCTGTACTAAATCCAGAGAGTATAACAGCTGCCAGACAATGTGGCCAGCCCTGACAGGCCCCACCTTGGGTATAAGCCATAACATAGGGACAAATACCAGGTGCAGGTCTGCAGGATGAGATATGAGGTACATGTAGAGGACAGCTGGCAGAAGTCAGTGCCTAGTGAGGCTCACAGCTGTCACACGGCTTGTGCCTTTGTGCATACTAGAGACAGTGTGTTGTTGACAGGCACCTTAAGTGTCCCTTGAGGACCAGAATGTTGCTGATGAGGCTCTGATATTACAGAACTCTTTACTTTCTGCAGGACCCAAAGCTAAAAGGGCCTATGGCTAGAGAAACTGTATTGCCCAACCCTCCCCCACAACCTGTATGTAACTGGCCCCAACTAGCCTATAGATCTTCCCCAGTGCCTCACCTGGCTGGCAGCAGCCTCAGCTGCAGGGTCTAGGTCTGGGTGGTGCTCAGAGTGACCTGCCCTGGGGGGCCTCTCCACAGGAGAGTTCCGTCGGCGGTAGAAGAGTACATAGGCATAACGAGTCACGACCTGGCTCTCATCTACCGTTGTCACAGTGCTGTCATCAAATAAGCGCCAGCCTACAGCAGGGTGGGAAGAGTATGAACACAACCTGCAGCATCACCCTTGACACCTATCCTGCTGGCTGTGTGTGCCCTCACCTACGTCACTGCGCTGGCTGCTGCGATCATTAGGCAAGCGTGCGCAGGCTGTGTAGTGGCCACCAATCATGCCTCCATAGTGGTTAATGACAGCATATAGGTCATAGCTGGGCAGCTGCTCCTCTTTCTGACCAATGCAGAACTTGCTCAGGTCCAGGTTCCTGTGGTCCCCATCAGGGAAAGGTGAGACAGATAGTAAGCATGTGCTCAGGGTGCTCCTTGATCCCTCTGTTCTACCTAGTTACCAGAGACCATTGCTCACCGAACAGGAAACTCCACCAAGTCATTGATCTTATCACGCCAGATGAAACTACGGAAAGAGAAGCGCTTGAGCTGCACAATAAGTACATTGGGCAGGCGCCACAGCAGCAGCTGTTTGGAAGCTTCTCGGTGCTGTTTACACTGTGGACAGTACCTATTAAGGGATAGAAGAGGGCTCAGGCCCAGGATACTCTCCCTCTACCCTGCCCATCACACCAAGCCCACTGCCCTGTTCTTACCAGGCCTCCTCAGGTGCCAGCACCTCAGGCCGTGTGAAGAGGTTGAGGCACTGATCCAGGGTGAAGTGGCCAGCACGGGCAGCCTCACCAGCAGAGCCTGGGTCCTCAGCACATTCAAGCTCCTTGGAAGCTACTAATACAAACTCCTGTAGACGCTCATTGTTCCGCCAGACCAGAGCCAGACTACAGTCTTCACCCAACTCCAGTGGAGTTTCCCCTAGAGATAAGTAGTAACAAGTGTCATGCAGCTGTGGAGTGCAGGCAGCCTACCTCACCCCATGGCTTCTACCCATGGTCTGACACCTTTGTCCTCTAGCCGCTGTTCTCGGTTAGATGCATCAATTTTATAGATGAAGAATTGAGGTGTGTGGGCATTTATAGCTTCACTTGGATGTTGGTATCCAGGCACAGCAGCTATGAGAGAACATGATAATTAGAGCTCTCCCTGCAGACCAAACTGAAACCAGTATCCCTAACCTCTCCTGCCTCCCATTCCAAATCCTCAGTGCTTTTTGCTGACTCCTACCTTCAGGCCGAGACACCCTGTCACCAACAGCTAAGGAGCCATTCTCCATGGGAACACCGGTCAGCATCTCAGAAGAAATTCCACTGGTGCTAGCCACAGGGCCCCTATCAGGAGCTGCCCACACTCGGGGAACTCCTGTGTCCCCCTCAGCCACCAACTGCAGCTCTGGAGGCTGAATAGGCTCCCTCTCGGTGTCTCCAGCCTCCAGGGAGCTAGTGGAGAGCAGTGTGGTGCAGCCAGGGCTCTGGGACTCTAAGGCCATCCGGCCAGGCTGGAACGGTGGCTGGAATACACTCACTGAGTATCTGGCAACAGATATCGATATAAATTAAGTGCTCACCAACCTACCCGGTGCCTCTGAGCACCTCTCTTCCTCCCCCACCCCATCCTACTCCAATCTCTGGGCACTTACCGGGCATAACCCTCTAACAACTGAGTGAGACGAGTATAAGTGAGGCGTGAGGCAGGTACACTGACCAAAAAAGGATAGCCAATATTCTCAGGGCGGCAGAGGCCCTTGTGGTCAGGCCAGTGGTTTTTCTGGCAGAGCCTGAGAGGAAAGAAAATGTAATAAGAACAGAAGGTCAGCAGAGCTGGCCAGATAACTCAGGGGATTAAAGCGCATGCTTAGGCAGACTCAGCAACCAGGGTTTGATTCCCCAGCGTGCCATGCCAGCCCCACCCCGAAGGCACACTGAAATACCGACTGAGACTGGGCATGGTGGTGTGGCCTGTAATCCCAGTGCTTGGGAGGCTGAAAAGAGGATTACTACAAGTCCGATCTGTGTAGTAAGACCCTGTACTAAATACATTAAAAAAAAAAAAAAACAAAAAAACTCAGCTCTAACTCCTATATATTGGGGGCTAGTCTAACACCCTTGGAATTATGTAGGCCAGCTCCGCCTTCCGTAGGGTCCAGTAAAATAGCATAGCAGAAGCAAGGCTTAAGACATATGTGTCTGTATGGAGGGACCAGGCTCGTTGGCAGTGGAAGGAGAGGAAGGGTGGGGGAAAACCACAGGGGTCCTCACTGGTTGCAGTAGCCCACACGGTAGCACCGGGTACAGCGCTTCAGCTTTTCATCCTCTGACTGCTGCTTCCGCTGGCAGGCTGCACACTTGGAGATGGGGATGCTGGGCACCTGGGGGCGCTGGGACGGGGTGAGGAGGTGGTATTGACTCAGCCAGGGAGGAGTGCTCTCCCATTAGGGTGCTGTTTTAGCAAGTCAGCCCCCACTTACCTGCTGTACCTCTAATACCACTACCCGCTCCTTAGCCAACTCTGGGGATAGCAGCTCAAAGCAAAGAAGTATGTCAGATGGGGACACGGTATCCAGGGATTGGGAGGGCAGAAACACTCGATGGAAGCGATTCTTAATCACCTGGGGACAATGAACACAGGGATCCCATGTGAGAATAAGCTTCACTCCTCCAGCCCTTATACCCCCTCCAAACCAATGGTGCTGCCACACTAGAGGCTAAGAAATTTCAGAGAGGACCAACATGCAGATGGGAGATAAAATGAGAAATCAGTAGACAGAAGAAGCACAGACTGGTGGGACTCTTATAGCTCAAACTCTACAAGTAAAAATGGAAAGAAGTTAGGGGTCTATCACCAAAAAGGGAGAACTGACATCACTGGACACTAAGGGCACCTCTGTCATACGGCCCAATGCCTGGTTTCAACAGGGCCTCAAAGAAGAGCACATTGCCCGTGCCCCTTTTATGCAGCTGCCCATGACTACACTCATCTATACACACATATATTCATATATGTAAAGCCTAAGAAAACATACCTCAGCCAGGCGCAGGTTTTCAGGCTTCACATGGACACTCTGAGAAAGCGAATCCAAAACTTCGCTTGCACTGGAGTTCTCCTTGCTAACACTCACCAGGAACTGTGGTGAGAAGGGTGGGGTCAGTTGGAGAGGCATGCCAGGTTCTGGGGAATGGCCCAGAGAGGAGAGGCTTACTCCTCACCTTGATGGGTTTGCAGTGGGGTTCTCGGGCAAAATAAAAGACAGGAAGAACCTTTTGCTTTTGTGGCAAGGGCACTGGCAGATAAAGGAATGGGTCAAAAGTGATGGAGACCTGTGAATACAGATGGCACTAGGCTATGCAACGAGATGATGTTCATGGCCAGAAAACCTAATCCAGGTTGTGCCTCAGCTCTCAGAACTCTCATAACTAATCAGCAACCAGCAAACCTCTACTAACACTAAATGGAACAGGAAAGCACAGCCCCCTTTTCTAGCACAAAACTCCTGGCAACTTAGCCATTTACTCAATTTTCTTTTCACCTGCATCCTAGTTGCCTATCTGATCTTACCCACAACTCTGCCAGGTCTCACCCATGTCTTTAAACTGCATCACTGCCTTTACCTCACTGAGAAGCCTACCCTACCCAATCCGATCCCTTCTGTACTGAGAAACCTAAAGCTTCACTGCCTGCTCCTTTCCCTAGCGTGCCATGCTACTGAAGGACCTAAAAACATCCTGGTCCTGATCTCACCCAGCAAATTGAATGTAATTAGTTCCATCCTTCCTTCCTTCCTTGCTTCCTTCCTTTCTGGCAGAACCAGGGATTGAACTCAGACCCTTGTACTTGCCAGGGAAGCACTTATTCTACTGAGCCATCTCTCTGGCCCTCTGAATGTAATTAGGATCTCTGCCTTTTCTCTTCCTGTAGTCCTGGAGGTAGGAACTCTCTTTCAAGGGAAGTCCATCGTACCTTGGCACACACAGGGCACACCAGCTTTGATTTGTACTGGCCCTGAAACAGGTCCACAATGAAAGAGTCATTCCTCATCTTGTGCCGCTGCCATGCTTCTGAAGCCACCACCTGAAGAAGATGATAGTGACAACCAAAGACACCTAGGGACTAAGGTGACATGAGACATACCCACCCTGACCTCCAAACCAACCTCATCAGGCCGCCCATCCGAATCCACAGTCTCTGTGTAGGGCTTGTTCTGGATTCGATTCAGGTCCTCATGTAACCCATCCAGAAGGAAAGCCATGAACTCCTGCGCATCATGCTGGGCATAGCCTGTAAACTGGCTGGCCTTGCTTGCCACAATGGCCTGGATACAAGGGCCAGTGTGAGTGTGAAACCTTGCCACTCCCTGTACCCCCAGCTGGCCAGCCCTCCCCTCCCTCTCCTGATCACCTTCAACTTAGAAGGCTGAAAGGCATGGTGAGTGCCCTTCCACAGTGCACGAAGCAGCACAGCAAAGCCAATAGCCAAACGCCCACCGGTCCCCAGCGGGTTGTTATAGTTGATCTCAGCCTCAAAGGAGCGGTCTAGGAATAACAGCCAAACCAAGATGTGAGGAATAAAGGCATCTTTTCCGCCTCTGCCACAGGCTGTTGGCCCTAACCTCACCGTGGAAGAAATCCCGAAGTTCCCGAGTGTTGGACAGAGACTGAATGACGCTGTTCATAAAGCAGGTGTTGCCTAAATTGACAAGGCCAGTGAAGCCAGGCAGACACACCTTCTTCTCCTCCTCCTCCTCCTCTTCCACGCTGTCTCCACTAACAGGGCTATGGGGCATTGGAGGTACCATACATGTGGGCTTGGGCTGTGGGAGCAAAGAGACACGAGAGAGCAACCCTGAGGCTCCTCAGCCTTCATTCTTTTTTGGGAGGGTGAGAGGGATGGTAAGATAGCATCTCATCATGTAGTCCAAGCTGCCCTCTAACCCTCAAGAGTTCTCCTGCCTCAGCCTTCTAGGTGCTGGGATTACAGATGCGTGCCACCATACCCAGCTAACCTCCACTCTTGGCCCTTCCCAAGCCAGGAGTCTCACCGAGGCCAGGTGTGGTTCTGGCTTTGGGGATACATGTTCCAAGGATGTGCGGGCAGCCACGCTATCCAGCCCTACATCCTCAGATCGAGCTTTAGTTTTGTCCTTCTCCACAGCTCGGGCTTCCTCCTGGCCTGTCAGAGGGTGTGGAGGACCTCCCGGAGGGGCTGGCTCCAGAGGGGTTGGACCTGTCGGCACGGCAACCTTTGCACCACCCACTGCACCTTAAAAAGGGGGAATGAGGGGGCTGGTGGTTAGCAGCATGTGACAGATAGGGTTCCTGGTCATGCAGAGCTGGGCAATGATGGGAGCTCGTATGCAGACCTCGTGCAGCCGGGGCCTCCAGGCCCCCCCAGCGCTGACTCTGCCGCTTATGGAGGCAGATGTCAATTCGAGAGGTCGTGAAACAGAAGGTGCACTGCTCTGGCTCAATCAGGTTCCTGCAAGAAAAGGCGGATCTCAGCACTTGGGTAAAGGAGGTATCAAGTTTGACAGGTCAGGGAGATGGAGTCCAGGTAAGACAGGCACAGTGACAAGGAGCCCCAGGTGGGACAGGCACATGACAGGGCCGAGCACCACCCACCTGAGCTTCACCTGCCAACGGAAGATGGTGTGAGGCCCACAGCCTGGATGTAGCCTCAGGAAGTTTCCATCCCTACAAAGCCCCAGAAGAGGGCAGAAGAAAGGACAAAAGGAAGAGCATAAGATGTGAGGTATCATTTGAGGTACACTGCCTGCCCCAGCTCCTACTCAACCACCCACCTGGTCTGAAAGATGAGGGTGAAGTCCTGCTCCCGGAAAAGTACTCGAGAGGTGTCCCTCTGGATCTCCTTCACATACACGTGGACCACCACCGAATCTGGCCCCTTCTCGTATGAGTCATTCTTGACAAATGCCAGGTTCACCATGGACTCAGGCTCTATGGTGAGACCATGGCTTACTACCAGGACAGGTTCTAGCCTGTTGCTGGTTTACTTCCCACCCACCCACCAACTCTACAACCCAAACCAGTGCCACACCTGCCCACTTCCAGCCCCACCTTTACCATCTGCCAAGGCTGTAACATTTGCTGTTCCTGCTATCTCCTCTGTGACATAGTTATCTTTCCCAGGGTCTCTGCTTTGGGCCATGGCTGGGGAGACTGCGTCATTCCTGGGAAACACTGCCTTCTCTCCTGACAAAAGGGCTAAATTTGTCTCTGAGCCCAGGAGGCAGGTTTTGGGGTTCAGCAGTGGTACATGGAGCTGTTCCTCAGCCTCAACCTATTCATGGCAAGATAGTGAGTAGGATCAGCCTTGGGCCTAGCAGATAATCCTCTCCCCTGCACCTCCTAAGAGCCAAATAAGCACCCAGCTCTTACCTGGATGTCCGGATCAGCCAGGAAGGATGGGGCATCAGCCTGGGGTCCAGGGCCATCCCTGGACTTTTCCCCCTCTGGCCCTCTACGTAGATGCACAGCCCTCTTGGCGCTGGGCCCTGCCTGGACCCCAGGGCCAGCCCCTGAGCCTACCTCACCACGGCCCTGGGCTCGCTTTTGGTTCCGGGCCTCCTGCTTAGCCCGGCGGGGCTCAGGGCCTGGCTCTAGGGCAATAGGAGATGGCTCCTGTCCATTCTCTTGGGACCGCAGACCTGCTGCCAGATCCTGGGTCTCTAGAGGTTTCTTCTGCCAAAAATACAACAGTTAAGCCCTATCAACTACACTGGGTATCTCCACCCTACCCTGTACTAGAACTCACCAGAAGACTGGGCCATGTGAGCAGAGGCACCTTCTTGGGTAGCGCTAGCTGGAGGAGACCACCCTTGCGGGCCTGCACTTTGGTGCAAGAACTTTCTATTTCAGCATAGAAGACACCACCCCACTGCTGACCACCTGAAGACAGAGTAGTGGCAGTGAGCTGGAGAACAGAGATAATTAAGAGAATTCAGACACACTATTATGCTTAGGGCAGATGGACACACCTGGAAACCGAACCACACAGTCCGTGTCTGTGAAGGCAGCATCCACCTCCTCCAGCCGCAGTGGACCAGTTCCCACACGAAGCTTGACAATCACCTCATCTGCACTCTGCCTCCAGTCAAGTAACAACTCTGTATGGGGAGATGAAAAGTGTCTACACACGCTAATGACGGAGATAAACTAGTAACAGAAACCCAGCCCTAATGGGTCTGCTCCAAGACAGGAACCGAATTCCTAGCACTCCCTTACCTTTCTTAGCACTCGAAAGTCTCATTCACTACTTACCTTCTTTAGTCTGCTCCTCTTGAGGAGTGGACAATGACCCTGAGAACAAAGGAAAGAAGAGGAAGGTGATGAGAAAGGGTCAGTCTCCTAGATCCTACCATCCTAAGACATCTGGATCTCAGCCAAGTACCCTAAACTCAAAGCTGAGGCTTTACTCAGTCAGCACCAGAACAAGACAAAGAGAACGGCAAGTCATCTTCCAACCCCAATCACTATGGCCAGTTAGAGGGCAAGAAAAGCTATGAACATTCTAGGAATGCCACTCCCACCTCTCCTAGGATCTCCATCCTTGCTCTCTTGGTTTGCTCGATCCTTCTGCTTCTTCTTACTAGTAGCCTCCTCCAGTCCTGGAGTCCCTCTCCTCGGGCCCGTAGTACTGGCCCCTCCAGACATCTTCAGCCGCTTGGTTGACAGCCAGAGTGCCCCAGGGTCGGCAACAGCGTCTGGGTCAGGGCTGCGGCGCTTTCTTCCTGGCCCAGCTATCTTGGCAACTCTTTGTGGCTAAATTCTCCAGCACGGAACCGACAGCCTAATGAAAAGGGATCAATGATCACCGCCAAGGCCCAACAACTTGCTTAGTTACAGCCAGAGCCCAGCAATCCAGGACACTCCTAACTCTACAGAGCAACATCTCATTACCTATGGGATCCCTGAATATTCTCAGGCTGTTCTGAAAAGGGACTAATGCAAGTAGCTGCAACTATTTCTAACCAAGTGTCTTTATACCTGTCACAATAATACCCCAAATCTAGAAGCCTGTCTGAGAAGGTATAAGGTCAAGACAGGCATGGCCTCATACCAGACTCCTCCTCTGGACAAAAGCCAGGGCTCCAGCCCACAGGGCTGGCACTCTCAGCAAGGTGCTCACCCTCCTTCACTCTCACTGGCTGCTTAGTCACTCCTAGAAAAGTAGAAAGTGAAGGAGAAAGGAGGAAAAGGCACATACATAGAAACAGCAGGAAAGCCAAACCTGGGCTGAATAAAGGTCCAGGCCGGGTGCTGTCATTGTACAGCAGAGGTCCCAGTGCTAAGGTGACCATTTGCCTCATGCCAGGTCCCACCTTTGTTATGAATTTGTCCCTGTGTACTATTTGGTCTTTTTCCATCCCAAGAAAGAACCTTCTGTCAGCTACAGAGAGGCTGACGCCAGTACTGAGGCATGACAGACATCTAGTTTGAGATCAGAATAGCCATTGCCTCGTTTTCCAAGTCCCTTCACTCATCATCTGCTCTGAGCCACAGAGTCCTTCTACCCAGAGTCCCATGGAATTCTGGGCAATGAATTCTGGGCAACTTCACCATCCAAAAGGAATTTCTCAAAATCAGATACTGAGGTGAGGGTGGGGACAAACCACGGATGCGAGACTCGGCGATCTCAGGTCCCGGCCTGAGTAGGATTTACAGTACCTAATCTATGTTTCTGGGGGAAGGGATATGTGATGGACTCAGATGTATTGGTGAACTGGATCTTTAATAATGGCAGGTCCAGAATTTTGCAGATATTTTTCTGCTTCCTTCTCACACCCACGTCTCAAGCGCAGGTCGCATCCCTCCCCCATGCTCGAAGACATAGAGGCAGGAAAGGGGTAGTCTAGAGACCCCAGCTGGCTGGAGTAGGCCTTCGCAAAGTTTCTGACCAAGGCCCAGCGTTAACCTCCGACCCTCGGGGCCCGCCACCACCTCCTCCAGGAAACCGCCCTGGTTCATCGTTAGTCCTCTTTTGAGGACGGAGGCCGGCCCTCGGCATGGTGTAACGGTTCCGCCAGCATTGGTGGGCCCGGCTCCGGGGCTCGAAGTGTCAGGGCTGGCACAGCCCGTGACCTTGAAGAAGCCGCCCTGGGCCCGCCGCGCAGCGTCCTCCTCGCTGTGGCCACACAGGCGAATCACTGCCCGCCCCACTCACCGAGCGAAACAGCCGCCGCCAGCCCTCTCCAGGCCCTGGTAACCCGCTCTCGATTCCGGTTCCGGCGTCAAGTCGGTTCCGGTTCCGGCGCGCCCCTCCCCCGTCCCGGCCGCTCGCCGCCGCCGCCTTCTTAGCCGCTTGTTTTGTTTCGACTTCCAGTTACGGAGGCGGCTGGCGTGGAGCCAAGCGAGTGACGCACTTCCGAGGGAGTAGGCACTCCGGATGGGCTGTACCCGGCTGATCGAGCGAGGAGGAGGGGCTGCGGTGCTTTGTCCTCCTGGAGCCCTGCCCTCTGCAGTCCCTGTCCCAAGAGTCCAGACAACAAACACAGCAAGGGTTCACACTGGTTTATTGGAGCCTTGCCAGGCAGAAAGCTTTAATGTGTAGGCAGACAAAAGCGCATTGTAGGGTTGGGGACGAGGTAGGCCCTGGGCAGGGGTCACTGGCAGGTGTTGTAAATCTGGACTTGCAGGTTTATGGCTTGAAGCACACTTCGCATCCTGGCCTCCAGCCCATCCAGCTGAGCCGCTTTGTCCTCCAGGGCACGTTCATTCTCTTTATAGGTGCCCTCCAGTTCTGGGGGGGGGGGGGGGCAGAGGGAGAGGTATTAGTTTAAGAATCCTTTTCCAATCCCACTTCTGGCTCCTACCCACACACTTCTTCCTCACCCTGTAGTCGCTGCAACTTGTCCTGAGCTGCCTGCAGCAGGTCCCGAGCCTCATCCCGAAGTTGTTCCGCCCTTGCCTGAGCAGCTAGCACACCCTGAGCCTTGCGTTCAGCCAAGGCCTTCACCGTTTGGTACTGATCACTCACTGAGCCTTGCAGCAGCTGAGCATGTAAGGGACAATCTCCAGATGGGGACAGCCCAGTGGGAGCCCAACAAATGCCCTTACCTCCTCCAACTGGCTCTGCCCCAACCCACCTGCTCAGCCTCCTGGGCACGAGTGTGAGCACTGCCTGCTGTTTCTTCAGCTGTAGAAGCTGCCAGGCTATTTCCTGCCCATTTCAGCTTCAGAGCCTCTAGGAGAGCATCTAATTGCTGAGCCCGCTCATCTGCAGAGCTCAGTGCTTGCTCTGCACCTGTCATCCTCTCCTGTACCTGCCATGGGTAGACCCAGAGTTAAACAGATCTATGGTACAAGCACATAATCTTATCCCACTGATGTCTTATCGAGACCACACCTGGTGCAGGGTCTGCTCTGTGTTCTTTGTGTCAACCACTGCTCCCTGGATGGCACCCTGGGCAACACCTTGTGCCCGCAGGGCCTCTTCTAGTGCTTTCTGTACTGTCTCTGCCTTCTTTTTTTCACCTTCAGCCCAGCTCCTAGAGAAAAGAGAATTAGGGCCTGCATGGTACCAACATCAGGTGTTAGGGATAGGGACCAGGGCTCAAGTTGGGATCAGACCGTGCCCACTGTGCATCCTGCAGTAGCTGCTCAGCCCGACGCACATCTCCCACTGTATGTGCCAAGATTGTGTCCACGTCCTCTAGGTTCCGGACCCGCTCTGCAATTTCACCTGCCAGGCGCTGGATCTGCTCAGGTGAAGCTGGGATGGACAGCTCTAGCACTCTCATGGCGACCATCTCAATGCTGTCAGGATCTGCCCCCTCCTCTATGGGGAACACAGGCAAGAATTTAAGGAGAGATTCTTCATAAGCATGGAAATATAATCTGGAGGGAATGTATTCTTGGATTTGCTAGTAAGCCTAAGAATGTAACCACAGCAAGGACTATAAATGGGGCAACGAGTTAGCAACAAACATGTACTGGGGGACCAAGTATGGGCAAAAACTCAAGAGCCAGACATGGGGTCATTAAGATAGATTTAGGGTTGGCGAAATAGCTAAGGAGATTAAGTGCCTGCTTTGGCAAGCACAGGGACCAGGGTATCATCCGCAGACTGCGTGCTGGGCAGTCCACCAAGTCTAGGTATGGTAGTGCATGCTTGCAATCCCAGTACTGGGGAGGCTGAAAATAGGTGGATCACTATAAGTCCAAGCTGTGTAGTGAGACCCTGTACCAAATACATAAAATGGAAAAAAAAAAAAAAAAAAAAAAAGAAAAGAAAGATAGATCCAGTTCATGCCCTAGAGAGGCACACAGACACAGAAGAAACAACCACGTAGCCTGGGATACATGGAAGGCTCACGGCTGAGGAAGTCCTTCACACTCTGGATAAGTTCTCGAAGTTCCTGGTTGGCCTGCTCCACCTGTTCCCTGGAAGCATTAGCCTTGTCCAGGGCTGCCTGGGCCCGCTGCTGTGCCTCGCCTGCTTGCCGACGAGTCTCAGCCACTCGACTGAGGATGCCACCACCTTCTACCAGCACCCGCTGCAGTTCTGCCTGTGTGTGTCGGGCCCGGGCCAGTGCTAGGTCTGCTGTGGCTGCTGCCCCACTGCAGCTGAGGCCGCCACAGCGGAGCTGCCCATCCTCATCCCGACAGCTGGCACCTCCACAAGGGCTGGTGGCACAGGGTGCATCCCCTGGGGCCCCACACACCTGCCAGGCATAGAACGAATGAGAGCTCTAGGGAGATGAACACCCATACCCATCTGTCCCACCCCACGTCTGCACCTCACCAATTCATTGATATCTGTCAGGCTCAAGGTATGAGTATGGGCAGAGAGTTCACTCAATGCCTGCTGGTTAGCCAAGTGTTTGCGGTTGAAGTCTTCCCTCTGGGCACCCATCAGCACTTCCGTTCGATGTCGGGTATCTGCTGAGTTGCTCACAGGGCTGGGTACTGATAGGACTGAGGAGTTAGCACGACGTTCTGCCTCTGCAGACTGACTGTGAGCATGGCGTATGCTGTCATAGGCACCTAGGTTGGACAGTCAGGCAGTCAGCTGAAGATGAGCCCTGGTCTACCTGCCTACTTAGGTAACTTACCCAGGAAATTTGAATGCTTAAGCAAGTCCAGGTGCTGGTCAAGCTGCCGCAGTGTGAGATTAAGCACAAGTCCATCTCGTTCGAGACCACTCAGTGCATGGTTCGCATTGAAGTTTTCATCTTGCACATCAGTCAGCTCTGCCTCCAGCTGAGTCAACTGCTCAGTGGCCTCCCCAATTTTACGCCTGCATCAACCGGAAGTACGTTTAGAAAGGCTTTAGCCCCAGTTCACTGAGCTTCTGCCCCATCCCACCATGTGTCCTCTGGCCCATGCGCACCGTAGATCCTCTATGGCTTCCACGAGCTGTGCAGCGGAGGCAGCTGAGGTGTTTCGAGCACCCACAATGGCCTGCACCATGCCCAGCTTATCCTGAATGTGCTGGAAACTGCTCTCAAAGGCACCCAGCACTCCTGTCTGCCGCAGCTCCTGAGCCCATTGCTCCAGGCGTCTTGTACGAGCAGCCAAGTCCTGCACAATTCGGTCCCAGTCCCCAAAGCATGCATGGCAAGGGTGGCAGACAGGAAAGACACCTGAGAAGCCCCGGGCACACTGGTCACAGCGTACACCAGACACGCCTGAGCGGCAACTACAGTGACCAGTGGAGCGGTGACACTGAGGTGTGTCTATCCCACGAGGATCACAATCACAGGCTACAAGAAAGGGCAGATCAATGAGTTAGGGCCCCCACAGAACATCCTGGGAGCGCCTCCATCCATCCTGGCACCCCAGAAGCCTCACCACGGCACTGCAACCCAGGGTCTCCCCAGTGGAGCTCTTGGCATTCAGAACAAGTCCGTCCACCAAAGCCAGCACGGCAGTGGCACTGTCCTGTGAACTAGGGAGGGAGCAGAACAAAGGTCAGAGCCTCTACCAGAGGCTTAGCCTTTGGGACCATGCAGACAATTAGCTCCCTCTACCAGGGATCTGCAGGAAGGCTCCATACCTCATTGCAGGTGGGGCTTCTGGCCCGGGTCGGGTGGCAGGCACAAGGCTGACAGCCACGACCACTGGTAAGATTCCAAAAGTTGGGGGCACAGCGGTCACAGCTAAGCCCTTGGACATTGGGAAGGCATGGGCACTGTCCACTGCTTGGATCACACTGGCACTGGTCAATAGATGGGCATTGCTGAGGATTTGTGCCCAGAAGATTGCAGGTACAGCCTGTGCCAGCCAAGATGAACACAGTACTCAAGGGGAACCCAAGCAGTAGAACCCCACCCCCAGCCTTCTCTTCCTATACCCATACTCACGGTGACAGCTCTGTCGGGCAGCCTGTCCATGGAAGCCAGGCTTGCAATATGCACAGTGTGGCCCTTCTGTGTGGTGTAAACAGCGCAGGCATTGCCCCGTTTGGGGATCACAGGCATCAGGGTCTGTGGGGTCTATGTTCCCACTGCACTCACATGGTAGGCACCTGCCACCTGGCCTTGATGGGTCTCCAAAGTACCCAGGGGCACAAGTGTCACACCGAAGCCCTGCCAATGATCAAAGAGAACTCTAAGAGTTCAGCCACTTCACACTGATCCTGAACCTGGCCCCTACCCGCTCACCTGTGTACCCTGACCGGCAGTGGCACACAATCTGCTGGGAGTACCCATCCCGATGGCAAGAAGTAGCAAAATTCCGCTGGCTCTCAGGGCCTTCTGGGCAGGGGCAGGGCCGACACTGGCCCCCATATGGCAGCCGTGGGTCCCCATGGAATCCAGCAATGCATCTTCAGGGAAGTGAAGGAAGAGAGATGTGTCATCCTCAGGCAACCTACTTAACACGCCACCCCACCCCACCCCACCCCACAGCTGTTTCAAGCTTACCTTTCACAGTGTTCTCCTCCTGTGTGGTCACGGCAGCTCAGGCAAGTGCCTGTGTGAGGGTCGCATTCATCTGCATGTCCATTGCAGACACATGGCCGGCAGTCAGGGAATCCCCACTGGCCATGCTGGCAGCGGTCACAGCGAAGCCCAAAAGCACCAGTGTGGCAGGGACACTGCCCAGAAGTCCCTTCACACAGGCCGCTGCGAGCCCCCTCAGGGCTACACTGGCAGGCTGAGGCAGAGAAAAGCCTGGGCTGGGGGAGACTACGTAAGGGGAGTCTGAGTAGGGTGAGTATGGGAGGATGATTAGATGGAGAGAACTGCCAAGAACCCAGGGTCGAAGAGAATGAGGTCTAAGGCAGAGTTAGAAAAAGCAGAACCAGAGGGAGGAAGGAGAGCAGTAGGGGGAAGGAGAAAGAAGAATAGGAAGGAATAAAAGGCAGGCAGATACCTTGACAGCCTCCGGGACCAAAACCATAGTAACCAGTGGCACAAATGTTACAGCGGCGCCCGACCACTCCAGGCTTGCACAGGCACTGGCCACCATGAGGATTACATTCAGAACTCAGTGAGCCTTCAGGATCACACTGACAGGCTGTGAGATACAGGAGGGCCATGTCAGGCTGGCTCCATCTCTACACCCCAACCCCCATCATAGATACTTACGCAGGGCACCACTGTAGATCAGACTGGACAGGCTGATGAGAAGGGGGGCACAGGCCTCAGTGGGAGGGGTCTTTCTGGGCATCAGACCTTCCTCATGGCAGCGATAGTGTTCAAAGGTGGCACGGCGCTCCAGGGCACTGGCATCACCCGCACTAAACATCTCCAGGGCCAGGAAACGAGGCAAGAGCACTAACTGAAGGGATAACCAGAGAAAAATGTGCCTCAGACAGGGACGACACTGGCGCTTGCATTTACACTACTGTGAGCTTGTTCACCCCAGTACCACCAGAACCTGCCTCTTCAGTCATAGATTCCACCACACGCTATGCCCTATAACCCTGTCACCTTGGTTGATGTGGGCAAGAGATCACCAAGCTGCTGGTGTGGTCATGCACATTTGTAATTTCAGCACTCAGGAGGCTGAGGCAGGAAGACTGCTGAGTTCAAGGCCAACTTGAGCTGCATAGTGAGCTCCAGGCAGCCTGAACTACATAGTGAGACCTTATCAACCAAAGGAATTCACCGAGTCAACGAGCAGGCCAGGTCCAGAATCAGGAGTCTCAGGCTGGGAACCTCCCCCTGTTCGCACCAGCTTCAAGTGCAGCCTATAGGAGGTACCGGGCTCAAGGCAGATGGGTTTGGGAAGCATTATGTACCTGAGGGCCAATGGAAACAGGAAGAAGAGATCAACCATGTCCGTCTACCAATCATCCGTGGCCTCTCACACCCCACTGACATCAACCAAATTATTATTATTATTTTTTTTTAATGCGGAACAGGGGATTGAACTCAGGCCCTTGCACTTGCCAGGGAAGCACTTATTCTACTGGGCCCTCAACCAAATTATTGGTCAAGGAAGTTGAGTCAGACAGCTTCCCAGGCACCCAAAAGAAAATCTGTATAGAAGATTCCCATATACTGGGTGGGCATGATGGTGCATGCCTATAATCCCAGCACCTAGGACACGGACGCAGAGGAACCATGAATTCAAAGTCGTCCTGACCTACATAGCAAGAGCCTGTCTAACCAATAAAACAACAACATAAGAGCCCTATATATTTTATTTTTTTGGTGGAATCAGCGATTGAACTCAGGCCCTTGAGCTTGCCAGGGAAGCACATATTCCACTGAGCCATTTCCCCGTCCCTCATAAGAGTCCTATAACATAGCTTTTTGGACTCATACCTGAGGCAGGCCAGTCTCACTGGAAATCGCCATATAGCCTGGGGATTAATTAAGAATAATTAACTATTCTCACACCACTGGGGCCGGGGAAAGAGCTCAGTAGAATAACCGCTTCCCTGGCAAGCCCAAGGGCCTGATTTCAATTACCAGTTCTGCCAAACAAACAAACAAAAAAATTCTCACACCACTTGCCTTGCATGAAAACCTGCCATTTGTAATTCAACCACCAATTCATGCTTCCTCTGATTCCAACCTACAACTTCTAGTCCTCTCCACTAGGACTGCATCACTTCCTCTATCTCCCTCTCCATCTCCTAGGTCAGTGGTGATGAATCTATGGCATATATGTTATTGTATTTTTCTTTTAGAACAACAGATATTAATGTAAGATTGTTTTTTCTAAATTAAAACCTCGGTATTCAGGTTTAATCTTAGTATTGGCACTTTGCAATAAATAAGTGGGTTTGGGGTTGCAGTTTTTTTTTTTTTTTTTTGGTCTTTTTGAGACAGGGGCTCACTATGCAGTTCAGGCTGGCCTTAAGCTCACTTTGTAACTCAGGCTGGTCTCGAACTCACAGCAATCCTCCTGCCTCAGCCTTCCGAGTGCTAGGATTACAGGTATGCACCACCACACCCAGCTTGGGGTTGCAGTTTGAGCACTCAGTCTCTCAAAGTTTTCCTATCACTGTTCTAGACCATTCCACTCATCCTCCAAAACCATACTCAGCCCCCCCCATCCTTCAATCCCTTGAGTTTACTCATGGCTACCACATCGAGCTGTCTAATAAATCCCTAGGCAAAGACCACTCATTGTCTTCATTATCTTTCTACTTCTGCATATGCATGAATGTTTACACTATAAAAAAATGCAAGAAAAGGGCTAGAGATACAGCAGTTGCCTAGCATGTATGAACCTAGCCCTGGGTTCAATCCCTAGAATTGCACGTTTGGGGCTAGGGATACAGATCAGAAGAACACATATCATAGAATACCATATAATATATATTTAGCCTATATGAAGCCCTGAGTTTAATCCACAGCATCCAAAAATTTTTTCTTTTTTTTTTATTCATTTTAGTGAGAAAAAAAAGATAAAATAGCAATGAAACAGTTTCAAAACAGGTTAGTAGGACAGTTACAATAATATATTGCATATTGTTATCTTTGTAGTAGTTATTCCAAGGACCACATGCAGACGAGATATATTATCTAACAAAATTGTTTTTCATTCTTTAAAAAAATTTTAGGAACCAGGAGTGGTGGTATACACCTGGAATCCTAGAACTCAGGAGGCCCAGCCAGGAGGATCTTTGGAAATTCAAGACCAGCCTGAGGTCTGCAAAAGTGTTACATAAGTGAGCATAAGGCCAACCTGAACTACATGTGAGGCCCTGTCTCAAAATACATAAATAAATAAATAATTTTTCTTTTCTTTTCTTTTTTTTTTTTTTTTTTTGGTGGAACTGGGAATTGGACTCAGGCCCTTGTGCTAATAAATAATCTTTCATTTATTTGGTACAGGGTCTCACTACACAGATCAGACTCATAGTGGTCCTCCTCTGTCAGCCTGCCCAGCACTGGTATTATAGGCTTGTGCCACCACGCCTGGTTTCAGTAGCTGGTTCAGCATGGGGCCAACATGGCACGTGGCTGGCATGGTGTGCGATACCAAGGATCAAGCCTGTGTCCTTGAGCTTGCCAAACAAATGCTTAGACCACCGAGCTATCGCCCCAGACCTCTTTTTAAAAAAAAAAAATTTTTTTAAATTAAAAAAAATGATTGTTATGGTTTGTCTCCAGATGCCCCAAAACTGCATGTGGCCATGGGGACAGGATTTTTGGAGGCAGCTAAATCTAGAGTTTGTGACTGATTCATAATGCAGTTCTGGAATTAAGGGTGCTGGGATCAAGGTTGGGTGATTATTGGACCACTCTACTGATTGGATTTAAACAGCCCTAATCCCAGCAGTCTGGATAAGATAAAAGGGGCAGAAAGAGGCTTGTTTCACCCTTTTTACTCTTATGCAGTCTTTTGCTGCCATGAACTGTTGCCTCTGTGCCACCCTGCCTTGGAGACAGCTGATTATAGACTGAAACCTTTACAAATAGTGAGCTAAATAAAAACCTTTTCCTTTTAACTTTGGGTGTTAGGTATTCTGTCTAACAAGAAAAATAACTAAGACATTGATTTAAAAAAAACCGTGCCGGGCGTGGTGGCACACGCCTGTAATCCCAGCACTCGGGAGGCTGAGGCAAGAGGATTGTTGCTACAAAGTGAGCTTAAGGCCAGCCTGAACTGCACAGTGAGACCCTGTCTCAAAACAACAACAACAAAACTAACATTAGCCAGACCAGTTACATCCCTCGTTAGAGCACCCTAATGCCACTGCCCTACAACCACTGACACTAGACGATTTCCCATTAGTTCCTGCCTTGTTCTCTAGACTCCTGAGAACAGGCCCTGTTTTATTTCCTTCCTAAAACCACAACCATGTCCAACAGTGCCTGGTACAATAGCTCTAAAGGGGCTGGGGAGATAGCTCAGTAGAATAAGTGCTTGCTTGGCAAGCACAAGGGCCTGAATTCAATCCTGTTCCACAAAAACAAAAAAAAAAAAAAAAAACAGCACCCAGGAGGAAAACTTCGAAGGAACAGATGAATGACCAGTGGGGTTTCCAGGTGCCACAGCCCCCCACCCAACCCACTGTTGCAGGAACTATCACTGGTGCTCTCACCTAACAGCTGCTTGCAAAGTCCTTTGAATGTGGTCATCACTGGGCAGCACATGCCCACACATACTGTGGGCAGCTACATAACCTGGACGCTGTACAGTCAGTTCTATCTCTGCCCACTGCTCAGGGACCTGGGGAAAGAGGATGATGGAGGAGATACTGCCACATCCAGAGGCTCAGGTCCAGCCAGCTATCATGGGTCTGACCTGAGGCTCCAAGCGCAGCAGCAGGTCATAATCCATGGCTCTTGGTAAAGAGGTCACCAGGAACTCCAGTGTCTGACCCTCCCGCAACTGCACAAAGCCTGGCCCAGTCCAGGAGGGAGGCTCCTGGGTGATTGCCAGGCGCTCTACCACATGGAGCACCTGGGAAAATAATGGAGGCAGCAATGGGGGCTCAGGTGAGGAATTACCTTTTCTACCTAATAACTAGCCCCAAACCCCATTTCTCCTGCCAAAACCTCACCCAAGTACACCACCCCTTACAAGGACCATCCACCTCTCTAGCTATCCTCCCTACACAGGAGGCCCCCACCTGCCCTCTGGCATCCTCAGCCTCCCAAGTTAGGTGGTCCAGGAATGGCCGGAAATAGCCAGGCTGCACTTGTTCACAGCGTCGCCCGACCATGTGTTGGCGGCAGTGGCACTGACCTGTGGCCTCATCACACCTAAAGAAAGCTGTGGTTACTCAAAAAGGAACTCCTCTCTAAGAACTTTCCAAGACCCTCCCAAGACCCATTTAAGCACTCACTGAGGATCCAAGGCACCACCCACATCACAGTTGCAAGGTCGGCAGCCAAGTAGGTCATGGCTCAGACCCCAGTGGCCAGGCTGAAAGAAAAGGATGGCTAGGGACCAGAAATAGACCCCCTCGCCAACCAGCAGGAAATTCAACCACATTCCTGGCTTCTACCACCCTTAGTGAACACAGGGCCCCCGCACTGCTGGTGTATGCCCTTGGCCTTCCAGACCTGAGGCTTCTCAGCCAGGACTGGTTCACAGCACCCATTCACTGGGGCACGAACTCTGTCCACTAGCCATATGCTCTGAGGACAAGTCCAAGACCCCAGAACCCCAGGTCCCTCCAGTCGCACCAGGCAGCGATCACAGCCACGTCCAGTCACCAGCCGCTTGCAGAAACAGTTTCCACTGTTGGCATCACAAGGAGTGGCCCCAGGCACTGTACCCCGTGCATTACATTGACAACCTGCAAGGAAGGAGGCCTATCCATTAGCCAAATTCAGGATCACCTGAGACAGGAGTAAAAGACCAGGGGTTAAAAGTCAGACCGCGAGTTAAGGCAGAAGGTACATACGCCGGCAACCTAGGGGGTCACTAGCACTGAGTCCAAAGAAGCCATCACGACATCGCTGGCAACGAGGGCCCACCACATGTTCTTTGCAGCGACACTGGCCTGAGACCAGCCCCAGTGCAGTATCATCATGCGAATCACAGAGACCACCATCTTGGGAACCCATAGGGTCACAATCACAGGCTGAGAGGAAAAGGTGGTACGAGGTCAGTCTCACCAAATTAGCCCAGCATCAGTGCTCTCCTAAGGCACCACCCTGGATTCCTGCTCTGGTTCCACATTAAGTCCTCTGCCTCAATTCCCTATAACCTAGACAGCAATCTGGCTTCCCAGTTCCTGCCCCAGGCTCAGCTTTGCCTCCCTCACGCCCAATCCCAGCCTCACGGCGGCACACAGCTGGGTCCCGCAGGTCCTTCCTTGGATCCCGGTAGAAGAAGGGTCGGCAGAGCTCACAGTGGTGTCCAACTGTGTGGTGCTGACATCTGTCACATACACCTCCACTCACATTGCCCGATGCCAGGTATATGGCCATGTCAAAGTGGCAGCTGTGGGTGTGTCCATGGCACTCACACTCTGGGGGGAGGGAGGAAGAGGCCACATGGAACAGGTCCTCGGGCCAAGGGGCAGAGGGAGATCTAGTGCCCTGCTACAGGCCAGAATTTGTAGGTGGCACCTTAAGGGCTTCAAGGCCTCAACAACATGCTGGGTGTCATCCTATGCAATACAGAAGAGGGTTTGAGGAGATCATCAGGCACATCAGGCCTGGATACACACTGGGCTGATCAATCAGCTATCAGTTTTACCTAGGGCATAGAAAGGCCGCAGCATTTTGGGGATAAGGAGGACAGAGCCTCACTCACTCCTACAGGCGTGACTATGGCCATCCTCAGCTGGATGCCAGGGCAGATCATGATAGAAATCCTGACACTGCTCACAGTTGAGTCCACGAGTGTTATGTTTGCAGACACAGGCCCCATGTACCTATGGGAGTGGGCAGGCAGGGTGTAAGCACCATCCAACCATACCTCCCCCTCCTGTCAGCCAGATTCCAGCCATTTAAAGCCCCTCACCATGCCCTCAGCATGGGCTGGTGCCCCTGGAGCAGGTGCACACTGTGAGGCATGTCCATAGCAGAAGCAGTTGCCCCGTATAACCAGCTCATAGAGGGCATAATAGTATTTCTCTCGGATCTCCCGCCGTGGGTCAAGCAAGTGGTCTCCCAGCGTGTGAAGCCGAGTTAGGTTCACTCGAAGGTTGGTTATCTTCAACAAGTCTGTGCGAAGGGAAGGGTGGAAGCCATCTGATCTGGCAGGCCCTTGCCATCCCATTCCCACCCAGGGGCTGCAGCTGCCAAGGTCACCTTGGGAGACCTCCTGTCTATTGCCACCCAATCTAAACTAGGCTTGGCACCGGCCCCAGGAAGCATCCAAAATAGTTCCTGATGCCCCAAAATAGTCCCTGACCAGACGCTGGGACTGTGCCAGTCTCAAAGAATGGAGCACTCACTCTGGATCCGTGGACTGTAGGGGTCTGGGATAGGGATGGCAGGGTCTAGCACACGATAGATGACCTGGAGAGGCAGGGAGTCCATAGAAACACTGGCCCTTGCACAGGCCCATTACCCTCCCTTCTCACTCCCCACCCTGTTCTCAGCCCTCACCTCGCCTTCGGTGGACGGCTCGATTTCTGAGTAGCGAGACTCACAGACCACATCATCCCAGTGTCGTGGAGGGGCTAATGGGACACCTGGGAAGTCAGCTCCACAGTCATAGGAGAAATATCGGTACACATGCCAGGTGCGGCCAAAGTCTGCTGAGCGCTCCACCAACATGGCAGCAGGACGAAAAGTCTGGGTGGGGACATAGTTGATCGATCAGCAGGCACCAATACTCAAGCCTAGCCCAGGCTGCCCAGAGCCCTACCTGGCCTGGGACTTCCCTCAAGCAATTCACAGACAGGGGGAAGTGACCCTGAAAGCCAGCTGATCAGGAAGGGTAGCTATCTCTGCTGCGGAGGCTCAGGGGTTATCGGCCCCAGGGGGACAGAACCTGACCCAGTCTAAGATTGGAGCAGTCGAAGAGAATGTAAAAAGGCCAGGAAGTATAGACATGAAAGGTGGGAGGATAAAAGAGCCCCCTATGCACGTAAGTACATGAGCTCAGGAAGCCTGGGTTAAGGAGCTGGAGCAATGGGGAAATGGGAAGCGAAGCGGGGTGACTGACACAGATTCCCAGACATGCGGGTACCTTGAAAGTCATAATGAGGTGTGTGAAATGGAACTCAGCCTCCAGGTCCAGTTGGATAGTGACCATGGAAACACCTGGGGTAGAAGTAAGAGGTCAAGGACTCAGACTTCTGGTAGGCAGCCCCCAGCTCAATCCATGCCACCCACAGCCTCACCATTCTCTGACTGCCACCAGGCGGCCCGGCGCTGCGGTGCAAAGCTGGTGACTACATTCTGGATACGATGGCTGTGCAGGTTGTCTGGAGCAGAGAAAGGGCGCCGGGAGTCACACAGGAAGCACTTCTTCTCATCCTGGGTTGGGTCAAGGGTCAAAAATCAGTGCCTTAGCCACTGCCAGTCCTACCATGACCCGACCTTTCACCCAGCCCCCAAAAGCACCTGCAAATGACTGACAATGCAGTAGGGTTGGGGGCCACGAAGGCCACAGGTAGATGAGGCAGTCAGTCTGTCCGCACGGCCCACCAACAGGTCACCTGTGGCTGGGTAGCAGCTTCCTCGAGAACAGCCAGGTGCATCCAGAGATGGGGCCTGGGCCAGTGTGGTGGCTATCACTGCGGACAGGGTCGGCCAGTTCTACTCTGTTCCCATCTAGCAGCCCCCATCCTACGTGCCCCAGAGATAACCACCCGAGTCCACCATCATGTCCCACACTTTGGGCCCTCACCAGGCCCCCTCACCGCTTAGAAGCAGGCCCAGTCGAAAGTCCCAGGGCACAGGCTGTCCATGCCGGTCCCTCCCTTGGTCCCCTGAGGCCCACTCCATCCTGAAAAGGAGGGAAACAGAAATGAAAGCATATGAAAAGTTGGGCCCAAGCCCATCCTTTCCCTTCAGGGTCTGGTGCTGACCCTGCCCTTGTGGGTCCCGGACTGGTTTCCCTCCAGGGCCCCTGTCTGTCTTAGGTTGGGTCCAGTCCTCCTTCTTGAGCTCCTAGAGGCGACTTTGAGCAAAAGTTGGGAAGCACGGCAAAAGGGAAAGTACGGAGCGGATTCTCAGGCAGGAGTACAACGTGGGACAATAGAATCCAAGGTTTGTTTGTTTATTTATTTATTTATTTATTTATTTATTTATTTATTGGCAGATAGTTTGTAGGTTTCAACCCAGAGTTAGCTGCCTCCAAGGCAGGGCAGCATGGCAAAGGGGGTGGCAAAGGAACAGTTCTTGGTAGGGCAGGCCCCGGAGGCTGGGAGTAATTAAGGCAGGAGGAAGCGTATATACATACCTTGAGGGCCTGTCTACAATGGCCTGCCTTTTGCTACCAGCTTTGTCTCTCTCAACATTGTACCCAGCTATAAACCCATCAGTGAACTAATCCAGTATCACACACCCATGATCCAGTCACCGAAAAGCCCTACCTATGAGATCCTGAGGCTTTGCAAAGACATCTAGATATAAACTATAACAATCCTTAGATGCAGACCTATTCAGGGACTGGGAAAGGTGGGGGAAGGGTGTGCTTTAGCAGAAAGAGAGAACATCAAATTGGAGACCTGGAAGAAGCAAATAAGCAGGCTGGGGAGATGGCTGTGTCTCTTTGTCTGTCTGTCTGTCTGTCTGTCTGTCTCTCTCTCTCTCTCTCTCTCTCTCTTTCTCTCTGGCAGAACCAGGATTGAACTCAGGTCTTTGCGCTGAGTTCAAGGACCTGAGTTCAATCCCTGGTTCTGCCAAAAAAAAAAAAAAAAAAAAACCAAACAAACAAACAAACAAAATGAAGCAAATAAGCGATTTTTCCGGTCTTTGACTACTGGAATACAGGGCCAAGGAGCTGATAGCCATTGTGCCTTGTGTCACCCTGGAAATCACTGCCAGTCCAGCCAGTTGATCTCAGAGATGCAGTGCCACTAGAGATGTAGAAGGGTGCAAACAGGGACACCAAATTTCTCTTCAAGGTTACAGGGAAGTTTTGTTTTGTTTTTGAGACAGTGTCTCACTACATAGCCCAGGATAGCCTCAAACTGATAGCCATCCTCCAGCCATAGCTTTCCAAGTGCAGGGATTATAGGCTTGTGCCATCAGCCTGGCAGTGGGGAATTTTGCAGCATGAAAGACAGGATAGACCCAGAGAAAGATAAACGAAGGCCACACCCTGCAGGAAGCAAGGCTCTGGAGAGCTCCACTGCTCTACTCACCACAGCAAATAGGCGTGAAAATTGCAAAGTCAGTTTCCCAATATAAAAGTGGGCACCGAAGCTGGGCCAGGGTGATAGCTCAGAGGCATAAATGCCTGCCAAGCAAAAGGTCCTGAGTTCAATCGCCACCCCCCCCACTAATCATTACTGGGCTTGGTAGTGCACACATGTAATCCTAGCATTCAAGAGATGAGCAGAAGGATCACTGGGTGTTCAAGACCAGCCTGGACTACATAGTAAGTGAGATGTGAGATGCTGACTCAAAAATAAAATAGAGGAGGAAGAGGAAGAAGAGAAGGAAGCTGAGGAGGAGGAGAAAGAGGAGGGAAAGGAGAGGAGAGAAGAGAAAAGGGGCCAGCGATGTAGCTCAGCACCTGACTGGCAAGTGCAATGTCCTGAATTCAGTTTCTGGTGCCAAAACATAAACAAACAAATAAAATTGAAAAATTAATTAAAAGAAAAGGGACATTGGTAGCAGCAAGTGAATCCAAATCATATTGCAATACATCCGCTCCAGATCTTCCAACCCTCCAGAAGCACCGGAGCCCGGGGATGGAATGTGAGCAACTGGGAGGCACCCGCCCCACCCGGGCCCCTGGGACCAGGGTGGGAGGGAGCTGTGTTGTCCCTGGAGTCCTTGGGTATTCAGAGGCAGGCTTGCTTTGAGCAGTTGCTGTGAACCCTGTATCTGGGGCCAGACAAGCCTTTTTTCTTTTGAAGCTTGGCGCGCGGGGTGGGGAGGTGGGGTCCCTGTTACAGGAAATAAGGGAAGATCCCTGGGGTGGGCCGAGCCTTACAGTCGCCTTTTTGGAGTAGTCTCTTGTGAGCTCTAGGATCTCATCCAGGGATCTCTGGGATGCTAGAGATGACTCCAAACTTTAGATTACTAGAGATAGAGGTCTGTTATGGGTTCTTAAACAGAAGGCAGACCAGAAATGCTAGGAGACCTACAAATGCCTGGGACCCAAGTTCGTCCCAGTGCAGGGGTTCTCCATACCGTATTTGGGGTCTTGTCCAGGATCCCAATTACTGGGATCCATTTAGGAAGCCAGACTGTATGGAGACCCCCGTACTGGGAACAAACTTGGGTCCCGGGCTTTGTAGGTCTCCTTAGCGCTTCTGGTCTGGCTTCTGTTTGAGAACCCATAACAGGTCCACGTCGGCACTAAATGGCTTCATGGAGTTACGTGATCTGCTTTCTCAAGATCAGAGGGCCAATGGGGATATCAGGGGAGGTACATAGGGATTAGTCAGGGTCATCAAGTACTCAGTAGAGTCTCTGGTTTCTCAAATTTATGAGAGGGGGCTCAGGAATACAGCTCAGCCACATAAGTGCCTTCCTGGCAAGGGCAAGGTCCTGAGTTCGATCCCTGGTACCAAAAAAAAGATTAGGAGATGCCTAGGTTAACTCTCAGGTTTATTTGAGTCACCCAGGTGGTTACAGGGTCCATAGCAGGTGGTATATGTAATGGTACCTGTTGCATTAGCTCAAGCAGCTCTGTTCAGGGCCTACAGGGTGGAAGCCTTTTCTCAATTCCTGCTCATTCGGTCCCAGTTGGTGTTCTAACCCTGGAAATCAGGTGATATGCGCTAGGCTCTGACCCCTAGCCCTAATAACCTGTCACAACTCTTAACTCTGACCTCAGCCCTAACGCTATATGAAACCTAACTCTAATTGTCTTATTTTTCTCATTGCTGGTACAAAATAGCCAATATCCAAAGTTAAAGGAGGAAAGGTTTATTCTGGCTCACAGTTTGCAGAGGTTCCCATTCATATTTGGCTAGCACCAAGGCAAGGTGCGATGCCAGAAGAGAAACAGTTGAGGCAGGCAGAAGACATTAAAGCAGTTAGCAACGAAGTCCCAGTACAGCAGATACAACCCCAGCCTTTTTTGTTGTTGTTGTTGTCTTTTTAAGACAGTGTCTCACTATGTGGTTCAGGCTGGTCTCAAACTCACAACAATCTTCCTGCCTCAGTTTCCTGAGTGCTGGGATTACAGGTGTGTGCCATCATGCCCAGGCCTGCAGCCGTCTTTGTATCCCTTTTATTCTGACCAGGCTACTCTACTCACCCTTAGAACAGGCAAAACTCACATCACGGGCCGGGCACCCTCACCCCCAATACTGCACCATGAACCCTTCCCAGCATCACATCTTTAGCCTCAGAATCACGCACTCTAGATGCAGCTACCTCCCAAAATTCCTGCCTATGACCACATGAAGCTTTGAATATCTAGATAAGCCTTAATATTAGTCAATAGCTTTCCCCTCGTTCTGAACTTTACCCAGATCCATATAGCCCTGAACCCAGCCCTGTCCCTTATACAGCATCCCTGTTCTGACCCTGACTGTCCTATATGATCATACTCTACTTTGTGCCTGCCTCTCACTATGCACCCTCCAGGCTGGTCCAGAGGTTCTGCATCTTCTTGAATAGCTCTTGGGCTCTGTGCTGCCTCTCCTGCAGCCTGAACCATGGTTATCAAACCATATAGACCCTTCTGCATCCTTGTCTCACCTACTTGGGCCATCTGCAACTTCACCAGTAGGACTGAACCTGAAACCTCACCTGACTGACGTGGGTAGATCACTGCCTAAGGGTCCTGTGGAGCAAAGGTTTTATTATTTATTTATTTTTTTTTTTTTTTTTTTTTGGTGGAACCGGGGATTGAACTCAGGCCCTTGCACTTGCCTGGGAAGGGCTTATTCCACTGAGCCATCTCCCTGGTCCAGAGCAAAGGTTTTAGAATTGAGATACTGCCCAAATCAAAATTTTCAGGAATTTTGCAAACTAGTTGTTAAATGTTATATGGTAGTGTTTTTTATACAATACAAATTGATAGAAGCTACTAATAAGCAGGCATAGTGGCACACAGGTATAATCCCAGCACTCTGGGATTAACGGATGAGATGTGTTTTCTAAACAGAAACCTCAGCTTTTAGTTTTAACAGCAGTGTTGGCCCTTTGAGATACATAAGTAGGTTTTAGGTTGCAGTTCGGCACTCCCTAAAAGGCTCACCATCACTAGCCTAGACTCTTTCCTCACCTGCTAGGCATCCATCTGCCCCCCTCCCCCATGACTCATCTTGGACTCCTATGGCCCTCTTTGGCCAGACAAAGGCCTTGGCATGGTGTAGTTACCAGGATAGCATTTCCAGGTGTCCACATTGTCCCCTGAGCCACAATTCTCTTTTGGTCAATCTATTCTATAGCCTGTGGAATCTAAACTAAAAGATGTAGCCATTTTCGTTCTATAGGGAGATGCAGAAGTAGTCCAGCCATGATTTCTCACTCAGGGAATATACCTATTATGGTTTGTATCTAAATGTGCTGCCAAAGCCTCATAGGGTTGTAAGGGGGATGTCGTCATAGGTGCCTGGATCTACAGTATGTGATGCTGGAGTTGATTCAGAGTACAATGCTAAGATTAAGAGCAGTAGGATTAAGGATGTGAGTGCTAGCTGCCCTGAGTAGACTGGATAAGAGATAAGGATTAGAAAAACTGTAGTTGCCCTTTTGCTTGCTTTGCTACCTTCTGCCTGCCATGTACTGCTTGTCCTCTGCCATGCCACCTGCCTTAGAGAGAAATAGAAGATGGCAGAGTGGTAAGCAGTAGAGAAAAAGCCTCTATGAGAATCACCATTCAGATGCTAGAATATAGCAACATGAGGAAGTCATGTGCAACTGAATCAGAGCCAAGCAGTGGTCCCAGCAAGAGAAGCAGATGATGAGATAGATTAGGTGGAGGCAAAGCTAGCTGGGGAAATAGGCATGACCTGTTAGCCACAAGATGCTGTACAACTGCATAGAACAGCCTTGCAAGCCCCTGAACACAGAATTCTCATGAGAACTTGAGCAGGTTTACAATGGTTTAGATATGATGTCACCCTGAGGCATGGGCTCTCTGGGCAGCTCTCTCAGGTTCATATTCAGAAGCTCTCTCAGGTTTCCTAGAGATTTTGACAGCATAATTGGGCTGGAGAGATAGCTCAGTGCTTTAAGCACCTACCTGGCAAGCAAAAGGTCCTAAGTTTGATCCCTGGTACCAACAAAAAGACACATTGACACCATGAAGACTTTGCTATTGTAGCTTTCAATGATACCCCATGCTGTGTTTTCCAGATGCATCATGTACTTTTATCTTTGTTCTCTCTCTCTCTCTTTTTTTTTTTTTTTTTTTTTTTTTTTTTTTTTTTTTTTTTTTTTTTTTTTTTTTTTGTCTTTTAGAGACAGGGTCTCACTATGCAGTTCAGGCTGGCCTTAAGCTCACTTTGTAGCTCAGGCTGGTCTCGAACTCACAACAATCCTCCTGCCTCAGCCTCCCGAGTGCTGGGATTACAAGCATGCACCACCACGCCCGGCTTCTCTCTCTCTCTTTTTCTCTCTTTCTTTGGTGGAACCAGGGATTGAACTCAGACCCTTGTGCTTGCCAAGGAAGCATTTATTCTACTGAGCCATCTCCCTGATCCCTCTTACTCTCTTTGCTTGACCCAAGCTTGTTCTGCAGAGCCAGCTTGTTTCCTACTCTTCCCTTTTACTTTCTAGAATAAACTTTGTCATTTACTTTTTCTGGTCTTTGAATTTTTTGTTCAAGATGAGAAGAATGTGGAATCCAACTCCAGAACGAGAGACAAACAGCCCCAACCCCCCCCAGTAATGTTTAATTAGTAAGCCACTTTCTGGAAACAAGTTAGACAAAAAAAAAAAAAAATATATATATATATATATATGACAGGACTTGCTGTACAGAAAGGAATCTTTGGAGTCACAAGCACACATCTAGCACCTCAGCCTTACAGGTAGGCACGCTTGTGTGGGTCCCAACTGTGCAAGACTGAGACCTGTGAGACCTGTGGGGAAGAAATAGGATCAGGGCAGAAAGCAGGTGGAAATCACCTTTAATCATGGTTCTGTGTAAGTATGAGGTTGCATACCAGTCCTTTTTTTCTCTTAATTTGTTTCATTTATTTATTTATTCATTCATTTGCAGAACCGGGGATCAAACTTAGGCCCTTGCACTTGCCAGGGAAGCGCTTATTCCACTGAACCATCTCCCTGGCCCTTTCTTAATTTATGTATTTGGTATAGGGTCTCATTATGCAGCTCGGACTCATAGTGATCCTTCTGTTTTTAGTCTCCTCAGTGCTGAGATTACAGGTGTGTATCACCACATCTGGACTTGGTCACTGGCTTAGCACATCCAGGGACAGGGCCAGCATGGCATGTGATACCAGGGATTGAACCCCAGTTCCTGCACTTGCCTAAGCAGGCACTTAGTTCACTGTGCTGTCGCACTGGCCCTTGCATACCAGTACTTCCTTGTTTAGAATTACCATGGGCGCCAATATCCATCCTAACCAGAGAGGCCATGGTGCACAGCATCCTTTATTTTGTGGCACTGGGATAGAATTCAGGGCCTGTTACAAGTTAGGCAAGTGCTAACTTGCCTTCTGAGGTAAACCCTCAGCATACACAGAAGTCTTTGGGCAAGAACAATGCACAAAGCTCTAGAATCTACAATCCAGTCAGGGATTACCAGGAATGGCAGACAGGTTCAGGAAGGACCATCCAAGGTGTCCTTTCTGTAGGCACCCTCTGTCTAAGCTTGCCAACTTTTTCTCTGTAGTTGTTTTCACAAGTATTTCATAAGGGTTTGTTCTTCAGGAAAACCCCAATTAAGTGACCCTGACCCCTTATATAGTGGACTGTGTAAGTATTCTGCTCACTGCTACACCCCTCTCCTGGGTCACCCCAACATCCATTTTAGGACCAGGAGAATTCTTCCCAACAGGAACACTGACCTGTGACCTGAGGAAGAGAGAACAGACCAGTCATCTGGTGCAAGGACACTTCTTGCGGGGAAAAGAACGTAAGTGCTCAGCTTTGGTATGCACACATGCACCGACCTGGTTTCATAAACAAACTTCAGCTTCAAAAGGGCACTGAGGAGGAACAATGCTCCTGTTTACAACTGCAGCCTGGGAAGAGGAAAGGCTTGTCAGATGTTATAGAGGGGAAACCACACCTAGTCGCCCTGGGATATTCTCCTCATTCACCCACACACTTATGTCAACAGCCTCCTGGGCACTGAGCATTGCCATGGAGGCCAGATCTACAGTAGGCATAGCTAGGGCCATGATTATAGTGAAGGTCCAGAATGATGTCCTTCTGAAGTCTTTTCATAGCCAAGGGTGCCCAAAGTAGCCAGAGGAGTAGCAGTCACAATGGAGGCCTGGAGAGGACTGGAGTATATGTGTGTTGTCTTCTCATATCCTTGGAGACTATAGGACCCACACACCCAGACAGAAAGTCTGAGATTTGACCAAGATACAGAGAACACAATAGTTATAGTATAGTATGGCCCATCTTCCTGTCTTACAAGGCCATGCTTGCAAGTCTCCTCATCTGGCTCTCCCTCCCCAGAACAGGAACTCCATGAAGACAGATATCCACTCTGGAGCTCAGCATACAGGTAGAATAGGCAAAGATTTGTCATGTGGGTCTGACGGAATTGTGAACAAGTGACCTAGGCTATAGGTTTGCTAATGCCAGGCCAAAAAGATAGCTCAGGGGACTAAGCACCTGCTTAGGCAAGTGCAGCGACCAGGGTTTGATCCCTGGAACCACATGCCACTCTGGCCCATGCTGTGTACATTGAGCCATCACCTCTTCCCAGGCTGCAGTTATAAACATCTGTAATCCCAGTACTGGGAAGGCTGAAAATGGGAGGATCACTATGAGTCTGAGCTACATAGTGAGACACTGTACCAAAAAAAAAAATTTTTTTTTTGGTGGAACCGGGGATTGAACTCAGGCCCTTGCACTTGCCAGGCAAGCACTTATTCTACCAAGCCATTTCCCTAATCCCCCAAATACATTTTAAAAAAGAAAAGAAACATGGGTGCTAATGCCAACCATGCCTCACCTCTTTTCTAACCCCACTTGGGCTGGCCATACGGCCAGAACTCCCATAAGAAAGGCTAAAGTCAGAGTGCCTGCGACAGAGTTAAGATGGCATTGGTGGCCAGAGCCCAGAATAGAGTATTCATGGCAACTATTAAGTGTTTAGGGGCAGTGGTATACGAAATGGGGCCCAGTCCACTCATCATAATTCCCGCCTAACCAACATCACCTCTCACAGTGCTAACCAGTAGTGGCTCCATGGATGGCCTGGCAGACACCTGTAAGTGTCTGGTGCAACTCAGAATGTCCATTGCAGGAAGCCCAACCAGCCATGGAGGCAGTAGTCACAGTGAGGATAAAGTCTTGCCTGACATGTGTACTGCCCCATTCACAAGGGTTGCACTGGTATCAACCTCAGCATAGTAGTAACAAGAAAATAAAGTAATGCAGAAAATGATAGATGGCCCTAACTTCCATATCCACTGGCCTCGAAGACTCACCAGTGCAGCCAGTGGGTCTGATGCCATGTGGCGGTCACAGATACAACCAATGATATGAGGATAATAACAATACTTCCCAATAGGTCACTGGGTCTTTATTGAACCCTGCAGGTAGCACTCATATCCTGGCAAGAGAAACGACAAGGTCAGATTAATTTCATGATACTCCTATAACCTTTATGCCACATGCACCTCAAGTCTACTTCTATGAAGCAGTGCCAAGATGATACAGGCCGCGCAGGCACAAGCCAGTCAGGCATGATGCTGGAAAGGCCTGTCCTAGCTGCCTCCATGCAGCTTGCCTGATAGAGATTCTGTAAATGGCCCATAACCTTGAGGTCCACAGACCTCTGCCTAGGCCACTACTTCACTTGTGGCAGGCACACAGCCTAGCAGAGTGGAGAAAATCAAATGCAGGGCAGTAACACTTGCCACCCTTCCTCACAGTAGCTCTCACAGCCCCTTCTTGCCCCATTTCTGTTTTCTAATCTCTTTTTAATCTGTTTTGCTTTTCTAAAGGCCCTAATCTAATCCAGATGCCATCTCTCACTCAATCACTTCAGCAGTCTCCACTTGGATCTCTCCCAAATAATCCATCCTTCTGAGATATCTTTTGTGTTCAAATTTCTCCCATAGTTCCCCAATTCCCTGGGGTAAAGATAAAGTGAGCTAGGGCCCCTGCCTATTCTCACCTTCTACCCTTTCTATGTATCATCTCCCTACCTACAATCTCCACCTGTAGGCCTCAGTCCTCTCAGTGCACCTCCAGGCTTCTGTCATCTCCTGACCTCAGCTTCACCGTGTCAGTCCTGTCCTGATATAATTTGTGTTTCCATCAGATGTGCACTGGTTCTGAGACCTGCAGAATCCAGGAGGATGGAGCTCTTCTCAGGCTTCCTTATCCCCTTTCTTGACCATAGCCTCAATGTCCCAGATTAGGATGTTCCTAATTCAGCCAGGCATGGTGGCGCATGCCTGTAATCCAGCACGAGAGGCTGAGGCAGGAGGATTGTTGTGAGTTCCAGACCAGCCTGGAGCTATAAAGTGAGCTTAAGGCCAGCCTGAACTGCATAGTGAGACCCTGTCTCAAAAAGACAAAAAAAAAAAAAAAAAAAAAAAAAAAAAAAAAAAAAAAAAAAAAAAAAAAAAAAAAAAAAAAAGGATGTTCTTAATTCAAAGCAGAAAGATCTGGGTATAGCAATAGTTCTCTGGAAAGTGGAGGTGTGGTGAGAGGTGTCATGATCATGTGGGTCCAGAGATGTTTCTTTTGTGCAGTTCCTAGGTCTGGCATTTCAGCATGAATGAATAAAAATCTCAAGGTCTTTATTCTTTTCAGTATTGGGGATTGAACCCAGTGTCTTTGCAATGAGTTATATACCTACCCTTGCTTTTTAAAATTTTTTTTCTTTTCTTTTTGGTGGAACCAGGGATTGAACTCAGGCCCTTGCACTTGCCAGGGAAGCACTTATTCCCCTGAGCCATCTCCCTGTCCCTACTTTTTTAAATTTTATTTTGAGGCAAGTTCTTGTGAAGTTGCCCAGGCTGGCTCAAGCTTGGAATCCTCTAGCCTCAACCTCTATAGTGCTAGGATTACATAAGGTTGCCACCATGTCTAGCAAAAACCAGCTTTTTAAAATTCTGCTCTTCTTTTTATGTATGTAGAACAGGGTCTACAGGGTCTTACTACACAGCTTCGACTTGTAATGATCCTCCTGTTTTCAGCCTCCTAAGCACTTGGGATTATAGAAGTAGGCCACCATGCCCAGTCTCAATCGCTGTCTCAGCTTACCCTGGGGGCAGAGCCAGCATGCCATGCTGGGGATCAAACCCTGGTCCCTGTATCTGTGTGAGGATGTTCTTTAAGCCATTGTCTGCTCTCTTTTTTAATTTTATGTTTTGTATTATGGCACAATGATGTTCTACACTACATTTCCCACTTGGTCTGGGTGTTGCTTCAAATTTTTTGGCGACATCATGATGTCCTGGCTTTGGGAGTCACACAGTTTCAGTCATAGGATCTTGCTTTCCCAGGCGCATGGGGCAAAGTCGTCTGAAACAGCTGACTTCAGGGCAGCAGATGGATGCAACTTGTGCTGTCTGGTAGGCACAGGCACTGACTAATGCCCATCAGTTTCAGGTTCCTGGAGTCAGCAGTCACAGGGCTACTCGTACTCACCCCCCAGCACCTCCTAGCCAAACTGACATGCCATTGACCTAGGTCTCATGGCACAGGCCAGGGTATGAGGGAATATGGTCACCAGCAGAAAGAGATAAACTCCACTGACTATAGATACAAAGTCCAAGCTAGAACAAAATATAGGAGCCAGTCTTGTGTTAGAGAAGGGGCTGTATGAGACAGACTCCCCAGCTCAGACCACTCTAGGACAAAGGACCCTTAGGATTTAGACACCTATTCCCAGAGACCTCTAGTCTTATGGCTCCCATCTCTAAGACACTAATGACCTGTGACACACCCCCCCCCCTTACTCCTCAGACTCATGACTTTGGCGGCTGGCAAGCGCGATGGGCTTGCCAGTATGAATGGAGGGAACACAGGGCTCTGCTGTCTCCAAAGTTGAGGTGTAGTCCCTGGATGTTATGCATAATGGGAAGAGGTAGACCATATAACACTCTGAGACAAATGAAGTGTCAGCGTCCTTAACATTCTGGTCCACTTCTCTCCCACAGTTCTGAAAATAATACAGGTTCTGTCTAAGCCACAGTCCTCTGATCATGCTGAAAACTTCATCTGAATTTCCTATCCTTCTCAATCCTGCTCTGCCTCTTCCTTCAAATAGCTCTCTTTGCTCCCTCTTCTGAGCTTTAAGTCTTAACCCTCACAGCTGCTCACAGACAGTTGGCTGAAGGACCTGGTCAAGTTTTGCCTTAGCTGAATCCTGGTCAAGAGCAGCACAGAAGTACTAAAACTGGGGTCAGGTATGGTGGTGAACACCTGTAATTTCAGCACTTGAGAAACTGAGGTAGAAGGATTGCCACAAGTTCAAGGCCAGCCTGGGATACATAGTGAGCTCAAGGGCAGCCTAAATTACACTGCAAAAGACTTTGTTAAATATCCAGACTGAAGCCCATGGCAGTGGTGGCTATGAAGGTGGGATAGGCAGAGACCCTTGCAAAACAGCTGACGGGCAGGTGTGGGGGGGGGGCAGTAGGGTAAACCTCAAAATGACCCTAAAACCCAGGTGGTATTCTATCCCTGTTGTCATAGGCACCAGACAATCACAGTCATGGGGCTGGCAGCCAGGGAGGGGGTATCACTGCTCAGACTCCAGAAAATAACCTATAAGACAGAGCTGTGGGGTAGAGGAAGAGCAGGAACTCTACAGAGAAGGTCAGGGGCCTGGACTGCCTATTTTTTTTCAATGTTTCGTTTTTATTTTTTATTTATTTATTTTTGGACTGCCTATTGTAGGATAGGATAAATACAGGGTTAGAATATTCTTTTGCCTGTAACTGACAAGGAAAGGAAACTGGTAAGACTCTTGCACTGCCTCACAGTAGAAAAGAAGAGCAGGTATTGTGGAGCATGCCAGTAATCCCAGCACTTGGGAGACTGAGGCAGGAGGACCACCAGGAGTTTGAGGCCTAGTTGGGCTAACTAGTAAATTTCAGCTCAACCTGTAATACATAGCAAAAACCTGTCTCAAAAGCTAAAATGACCACAAAGAAAAGAGCAGAAAGATGGGGGGTAAGTGGACAGGAAGGGGAAGGAGGAGAGGCAGAAGAAAGACAAAAAGGCAAGAAGGATATGAGACACAGCAAGGATTAAAGAAAAATTAAACCAAGAGTTTTTAACATTCAAGGCAAGAAAGGGATGCAGGGGCCAGCAAGACAGTTCACCAGGCTAAAGCTTAGGCAAGCTTAGGCAAGCCTAGGCAAGTTTAGGAAAGCACAGGGACTATGGTTCAATCCCCAGCACCACATGCCATGCCAGCTCCACCCCAGACTGAAGCGGCTATAGTCTAGCCAGAGACTGAGTGGTACATGCTTGTAATCGCAGCACAGGGGAAGCTGAAAGCAGGAGGATCACTATGAGTCCGAGCTGCAATTCCAACTCTGTAACTGAGGATTCCTTTCTCCAGCCCAGCTGAAATCTACATATCTCACTGCTTCCCAGACACCTCATTCTGGTATCTTGTATCTTCAGGTCTTTTTTTTTGAGGAGAGGAGTAGGGGTAGGAAGGAAACAGGATCTCACTATGTTTGTTGAGACCCTGCAACAAACATTAAAAAAAGGGAGGGGGGAGATGTAGTTATTCCTTGGACTGTCTTCCTCCAAATGTGTTTCCTGAGAAACACTTTTAAATGTAGTATACAGAACTTTTGTCATATAATCTCTTCCTCTCATTCCCAAACTCCTACTTCAGGGCATATGTTGGTTCAACTAGCTATAGAGGGGCCTGGTCTGTTGTCTAGGTTAAGTGAATGGCACCCACTTGAGCAAGGCTCAGTCTACTATCACTTTGACTATAGCCTTACACCCCTTTGCTTCTTTGTAGCTCAGAGCCCAAGGTCAAGGTCAAATCAGAGTACAGGTCAAAGGCCATCAGACAATGGCTATGATGTGCTCAGAGACAAAGAGACAGGACTTACTAGAGGGGTCACAGGGATGAGTGATCCCCTGTAGGAGTTGGGGATTGCACTGAAAGGCTAAGGTTAGGGTACTCAGATTACCAACAACTGATGTAGGTTGAGTGGAGCCTTATTATTATTTTTTTTGAATGGAGCCTTATTATGAGGGCAGTTATTGAGGCTTGACCAAGTAGAGAATGGGTCACACATGCTGACAGATCTTAGGGTGAGTTGACGCAGGCCATAATGTTGGGGCTGGCAGGAGTCACAGTGCTGGCCCCAGATGTGAACTTTGCAGTAACAATAACCAAAGAGGAGGCCATAGGTCTTGTCCAGATGATTGTCATATAAGTCCCTTTCTGAGGTACCCATAGGGTCAGTCACAGCGTGGAGCAGTCATCAGAGATTGAAAATGGAATTAGGTCAAATGTAACCATGGAGTAGAAGGATCAGTGTCAGAGATGGCACTGGTGTTGGAGGGATACCAGGATTCTTCCAGGAACAGCAGTGGAAGAGCATCGACATTCACAGTAGTGCTCAGCTGACATGCATTACCCACCTGCCCATTCACATTGCCCGATGAATAGATACAGTCACACCAGAGTGACAACTGTAAGCATGTGCACGGGACTCAAATTCTGTGGCAGAATCACAAAGACAGCTAACAGGATGAGCCCATTTATGGCAGGTACAGCCAAGCGGAACAGAGAATGGCCCCTATTCTGGCAGGGTATAGGGGTGGTCAGGCTCTGCTGCTTGCCATGGTTGGTCCCAGTACAAAGCCTAGCAGCACTCAGTGAACACCAGCTGCATGGTGGTGGCAAATACAAAGTCTATGTACCTAGCAGGGAGGAGGACAAAGCAAGTCTGCCTTAGACCCCTAGTTTGTCCACCCCATCATCTACAAGATGCCTGTCCCATGTTGGGTGGAGCCCCAGGCACAGGCCTACGCTCAGGGGCAACACTATGACATAGGTGACTGACCTGGACCATGGGTTCATACAGGGTACCGTGGTGGAAGGGGCATTCCTTGAGGTGCCCTGTGGGCTGCCATCCAGTGTATGCTGTTTGGGCATGTTCTCTCAGAGGTTACACACAGGAGCTCTAGAGCCACAGGTCAGATCTCAGAGTTGGTTTGTTTTCTCTATGGTTGGAATGGAAGAAGGAATGGCAGGGAGTCTTGTCTTTTTCTGCAACCTTGTAGCCACCTCCTCTATCCCGCATGCTATGGAATTTCTCCATCAGTTTTCCCAAGTACACCTTCTACAAAGACCACAACCTCCCTCATGGTGACAATTCCAACTCTGTAACTGAGGATTCCTTTTTCCAGCCCAGCTGAGATCTACATATCTCACTGCTTCCCAGACACCTAATTTTGGTATCTTGTATCTTCAGGTCTTTTTTTTGGAGGAGAGGAGTAGGGGTGGGGAGGAAACAGGATCTCACTGTCACTCAGGATGGCTCAAATTCAGTGATCCTCCTGTCTCAGCCTCAGAGCTCTGGGATTAAGGCATGGGGCACAATAGCTAGTCACCTCCAGGTATCTGAAGCCTGGTTCCCCAGCAATAAAGCATTCACCATCAACTCATCACCTAAACTAGAATTGTGCTTAAATGTTAAGTGACTTTCTTGCTTTTGTGTCTGTGCGCTCATAAAACACTGGACAGATGTGACTAGGGGTGGGGCTCAATGGGTCCTTGATAAATGGACACATGTATGAAGGTATGGACTCATCCCTCCTTTCTGTTCCACAGCTTAAATAGTTCCAAGCTCCATATCGCTAGTCTTTCTTAATCAGAGGCAAAAGTAACAGCAGCTTTCAGACCTATTGTCAAGGCTAGAGTGAGCCGGACATGGTGGTGCATGCCTGTAATCCCAGCACTTGGGAGGCTGAGGCAGGAGGATTGTTGTGAGTTCGAGACCAGCCTGAGCTACAAAGTGAGCTTAAGGCCAGCCTGAACTGCATAGTGAGACCCTGTCTCAAAAAGACAAAAAAAAAAAAAAAAAAGGCTAGAGTGAACAATAGTTCACCCTAACTGCAGGTACAGTGGGCAGGAAATGCCCACTGCACACTTAAAAGTCTAGGGTTTGTATTTGTTCTGTATCCTTTTGGATTGGTTCTTGATTACAGTCACATAGCTCTCTAGTTCTTTAATAAGACCTGTTTACGAGGTAGGGTTCCCATTTAGAGATACCACAGAGGCAACTACAGGGATAAGGGTCACTGATAAAAGTCCTGACTTCAGGGGCAACAATGACAAGCAGAACATGACAAAAACAGTGACAAATATGCTGTGGTGGCACATGTGTAATTGTAATACTCAGGAGGCTGAAGAGGAGGACCAGGAGTTTGAAGCCAGCCTGAAGTACATGAGTTACAGGCTAATCTGAATTGCACAGGAAGACTCTTGTTTCAAAAGGGCAAATCATGAGGGCCAGTGATAGGAGCAGAGATGGGGATAGCAATGAGGGCCTCAGTGGGACCCCCCTGAGATAGGTGTAGGAATGAAAACCTAGGATGGGGCTCTATTCAGGGGTTTGTGATAGGCTGGAAACAGATGAAAGGGAGACAGCTTCCCATGAAACAGGTAAGGGGAAGGACAGGACAGGGATGGGAGGTCACTACAGGAACTATAATAACCATAAATGGGGTAGAGGTAGATCACCTAAGAAACTGAGTGGGTTAGCCAGCCTACCCTGCCATACATGCTCACAGGCAGAGCCTCATCTCATATTCCCCAGAGGGTTTCTGGCTGTTCTGCTCCAACGATACTGGATTTTCTGTGGGCATGGGTACCCTGAATCTAATGGTCATTTGGGTTCTCTACAAGAATGGCTGGGTCTAAGGGCTGGCCAGATAGCTCAGCAGGTGCAGTGACCAGGGTTCGATCCTCAGCAAGCCATACCAGCCCTGTCCCCAGGGCATGCTAAGACCATGATTGACACTGGGTATGGTGGTATATGCCTGTAATTCCAGCACTTGGGAGGCTGAAAACAGGAGGCTCACTACATGTCTGATCTGTGTAGTGAGACCCTGTACCAAATACCAAAAAAAGAAAAAAAAAGAAAAAAAAAACCCAGCTGAGTCAGTTTCAAAATTATTTCAGAAGGAAGCAGGCTTTAGCTTGTGATTTCACCCCAGGGCCCATCCCTACTTTTTGTCTAGGCCCGACTTAAGTGGACAGCTTGATCCCTGAGAAAGTGATCCCAGGAAGGAGGTGTAGTTTTAGGGAAAGATTTGGTGCATATGTGCGTCAGCAGTGGCCATGGTCCACCGTGCATTTAAACAGCAGAGTTGCTGAGTAGACTGTATGTAAATGAGGGGAGAAAAGAGATGGGTTAAGTAAGCATCAGGTGAGACACAGGATCAATACTTGCTGAGGGCTGGGAAGTTCAGCAGTTTAAGCACCTGCTGGCAAGCACATGGACCCAGGTTTGGTCCTCAGTACTGCATGCTGTCCTGGCCCTCCTAAATTGGCAGGGGGGCACAGGCCTATAATTCCAGCACTGAGGGGCCTGAGATAGGAGGATAACTATCAGTCCAAGTTGTGTATTAAAGTCCTGTACTGAATAAGTTAAAAAAAAAAAAATCTTAAAAAAAAAAAAAAGTTGCTGAGCAAAAGCAAGCCTTTCAGGATGGGACAATTGGATCACCTTGAAAGTCATGAGGTATACAACTGTGAAGGTTCCCTGTAGGTCCAGATGGACAGAGACATTCTCAAAATCTGAAAGCCAGGTGTGATGGTGCATGCTTATAGTCCTACCACTTTGGAGGCTACAGCAGGAATAACTTGAATTCAAGATCAGCCTGAAACAGTGATGACAAGACCCTGTCTCAAGAAATATTTAAAGGGAAAGATGGCTCAGTAGAATAAGTGCTTGCCTGGCAAGTGCAAGAGGCTGAGTTCAATTCCCAGTTCTGGAAAAAAAAAAAAAGTATTTAAAAAACTCAACTCAGAAGCTGGGGATTGTGGCACAGGCTTATAATCCCAGCACTTGGGAGGCTGAGGCAGGAGGACTGTTTTGAGTTCGAGACCAGCTTGAGCTACAAAATGAGCTTAAGGCCAGCCTGAACTGCATAGTGAGACCCTGTCTCAAAAAAGACCCCCCCAAAAAAAAAAAAAAAAAAAAAATTCAGCTCAGGCTGGGAAGATGGCTGTGGAATAAGCGCTTCCCTGGCAAGCGCAAAGGCCGGAGTTCAATTCCCTGGTTCAGCAAACAAAAACAAAACAAAAGACAAAACAAAAAAACCCTCAGCTCTCACATATGGACATGCCAGTACCCTCACCCCTTTTCTGCCTGCCACCAGCTTTTACTGCCACTCTGGGAGATCACATTCTAAATGTCATGGCCTCTGAGTCAAGCCAGACTCCACAGGAAGAGCCCAAGGAGACTAAGCAGATGGATGTTCAGTCTCTCCAAAATTTCACAGCCCAGTCTGCTCCCCAAAGCCACTAGCAATGACCTGAACCTCCACAGTATTCACTTATCCAGAATATCCTAAAAACAGTTCCTAGAATCATTACCTGATTTTCCCACCTGTAGGTGACAATATAGTAGTGCTCAGGCTGTGGTGGATAGTTTGAAAGCTCTGGTCATGGTCAACAACCAGGCTGGATTAAGAGGGTAGCAATTATCTCTTGAGCAACCAGGTGGAGGATATGGCACTTCCTGGGCAACTGTTCTAAGAGCCTGAACTTGAAGGGGAAGTCTGAGATTCTTGGACACTCCTTCCCCACCAATTCTGATTTCCTCTACAGCAGCTGCCCTCAGAAAGAGCCACCTCCTCATATACTGGTCATAGCGCCAGCAGGAAAACTAGAATATAACTCAAATCTACTAGGAGTCCTGGGCACCAGGCACCAAAATTAAGCCTTGAGAAGGATCCACATTAGGCTCCAAGCAGGGATGTCCTTTAGAAGTATGGTTGTTGGGTCATTTCCCATACCCCACTATGAATGGAAAAACTCCCAGAGGAAAGTATCAGAGTTATGGACTATAGTATACCAGGAAACAAGGAGTTCCCCTCTGGGGAACTAAGGGAAAGACAGTCAGGGAACATTAGCAGCATCCACTAGACAAAGGGGAATGGGGACACCCAGAAGCACAGGGTTGCTTCTCCATTGGTCCAACCCCTGAGCAGCTAGTGCTACGGGGGCCCAAACACTCAAAAAAGAGGTCTCAGTTAAATGAAGCTCCTACTCACACCCCTGAAAAGGCAGTCTCCAGAAATGTGTTACCTTTCTCTGGGCCACAGCCAGTGCAACTGAAGCTGGGCAGCCATAAAAAGACTGCAAATGACTGCAGTAGCTGCTTACATTGGGAGTCCACTCCCTTCTCCAAAGCTGACATTTGAAACACACAGGCCTGAGACTTAACGTGAGATCCAGGAGGAAAGCTATACTGGAAAACCCCCTTGCTCCACTACCTCTGGTATACTACCCAACTACGAAGAAAATTCTTTGGTCAGTAAAGGCAAGAACTCTGGTCCTGATACCAAATCCCTTGCTAACTGGAGTTGAGGATGGTCACTCTCAGCAGAGCACAGGCCCCAACCCACACAAGCCCAAAGTGCCAAGTTTTATTTTTTTTTTGAGATAGGGTCTCACTATGGTTCAGATTGGTCTTGAAATCACTATATAGCCCAGGCTAGCCTTGAACTCTTGGCAATCCTCTACCTCAGCCTCCCAAGTGCTAGGATTAAAGGCTTGCGCCAGTACACCTGGCTAAAAGCTCCAAGGTTTTAGAAAGAGCTGGTCCAGAGACAAGGGCTGCCTGTTTGGCCTCCAGGGAACCACCAAGTTTCCCTTTTCTGTTCTGGAAACTGTTAGCTGGAAAGTTCCCCACTGCTGCCCAGTCATCCCATCTGGGGCCTGATTCGACAGAAATCATGGCAGCCTCAAGAAAGATTGGCACTGTCCATGCCCTCAGGGCATACATCTTACCTTTTTTTTTTTTTTTTTTTTTTTTTGTGGAACCAGGGATTGAACTCAGGCTCTTGTGCTTGCCTAGGAAGTGCTTATTCCACTGAGCCATCTCCCCGGCCCAGGGAAAACATCTTATACCACTATAGAAGTCAGCATCTGAGTTTCCCCTCACCTTTCCATAGGAGCCTGGGGGCTCCCCACACCCACAATCCCACCCCATCACTCATGATGTTCCTGAGACACTTTCCCTATATGCTCAAGCTAGCCTGCCAGCAGTCACATACACAAGAAGACCATGGAGGGTGGGCAGGGAGACTGGAAGGTGGAAAGGTATAAAACATGATAGATGGAACAGTGGACATACAGCTTCAAGAACAAGTCACAGTGCATTGCGCCATGAGAACACCCCTCCCACCACCACCCCACCCCAAATCCTTCAATTTTTGAAAGAAGGCTGGTGCTGCCAGTGCCCTGGAGAGGTACCCAGAGTTGTTCAAGGTTGCAGAGTCCACAGGCATGGCACACTGTGCCACTGGCCACGCAAACAGTTGGGCTACTTTCCCAAACATTGCTGTATGAAGAAATCAGGACATCAAATATGGCATTAATGGCTGGAGCCGTATTACAGGAGACAGGTTCACACGGAGGATCTGTTGGGCTTGCTGCAGAACCTCATCATCTGAGGACTGCTTATTCACTTTTATGGCACGGAACTTTACCAGCTTTGCTGTTCCTGACTCCAGGCAGGACTTGGGAAATTGGGACCCAAGCCATTTTTTCTTCTTTGGAGGGAGGTCCTTTGCCTCCTCAGCCCTTTTCCTCTTCTGCCCCACAGTTATACAGTGACTTTTCTGGACCTCTCTTGAAATTTTAGGCTGAACAGATCCCTTTGGCCGGCCCCTGCTCCTGGGCTGGGTCTGAGCCACCTGGTCCTGTGCTGTCTTGGCCTTACCCCGTGTTGCCTTAGCCTTGTGCTGTGCTGCTTTGGCCTTAGCCTTGTCCTGTGCTACTTTGGCCTTAGCCTTGGCCCCTGCTGCCTTTGCCTTAGCCTTGGCATGTGTTGCTTTGGCCTTAGCCTGCATTCGAGCTACATTGCCATGGACAGCTTTGGCCAGTGTTCGAGTTGCTTTGACCTGGGCTATTTTGGTGCCCAGAGTGGAGACCTCTTTTATCTGCAGACCACGAAAGGAGCCAATAGCTTTAAAGGTCTTTCTCTGGAGCCCAGCAACTTGTTGGGGCCCAGCCCTAGAACCTTTGTGAGTCAGACACGTAGGGCCCTTGCTTGTGGTTTTTCTAGGAGCTTTGGACGAAGGGTTCTCTAAGCTCTTTCCTGAACCTTTCCGTACTTTCAAAGGAGAGTTTGCAAGGGAGAGATGCAGTGACTGTGGCTTGTGCTTAGCATTCAAGCAGGGCACGGGATTCTTGAGTGGAACCAGGGCCTCAAGAACAACAGAAAGTCGCATGGCAGGGTAGACGCCTGGATATAGGTGTGTGGGAAACCCCATTGTTGCACCCCTGGTTCGGCTGGCACTTGATTGCTTCAGGGAGCTCAGCAACAGGTTGGTAGTAGTATGCTTGGTGAGGGATGGTGTAGATCCTTTGGCCAGCCTGCCTGACAATGACATGGGGAGCAGGGTGGCACGGCCTGTGGGCAGGTGCACAGCAGTTCGGGGGGCAGTGGCTGGAGGTGATGTGGAAGTTGAGTTGGGGGCACGGGCCTGTAGCTTCGTCTGACTTGGGGGATTGGCTGTGCATGAACTATAGCCATAGACATCACCGCTGCGTAGAATGGTAGGTTGGAAACCATCATCTCGCAGGCCCTGCAGAAAGGCCACAAGCTGCGCCTCTGTAGCACTGAGATCCTGGCTCATGGGGTTAAACACAAGCAGTGCCTCTTCCAGGGCCTTCTTCCCTGCGGTGGAGATACGGGACCAGGAGTGCACAGCTTTCTCCTCCACGTGCTGCACCACCACACTCATGGCATTAGGCACTGCAGTTCTGCCTGGATATCCACAATCCAGTGCTTGGCACCTCCAAGGCAAGAAGAAAAGGATCAGTAAGAATGGCACCAAGATATGGAGGCAGAACAGGTGGACAGGTCTAGCAGGGTCTCCACTCCCCATGACACTGAGGGGCCTGGTCAGAGTGAGTTTATCCCTGTGGTGAAACCTGGTCTCCTGGGGTGGATGTAGGTCAGCTACTTTCTTTTTTTTTTTTGTCTTTTTGAGACAGGGTCTCACTGTGCAGTTCAGGCTGGCCTTAAGCTCACTTTGTAGCTCAGGCTGGTCTCGAACTCACAACAATCCTCCTGCCTCAGCCTCCCTAGTGCTGGGATTACAGGCATGCGCCACCATGCCCGGCGGTCAGCTACTTTCTTTAGGCTATATTTTCAAAGTACCTCAGAACCACTTAACTTGCTATAAATTTTTCTGGGAAAAATTTATTTTTTGTATTTAGTACAGGGTCTACAGAGTCTCACAGTGATCGGACTCAGAATAATCCTCTTGTTGACAGCCTCCCAAGTGCTGGGATTACAGGCAAGTGTCACCACTCCCAGTTTCAATCCCAGTCTCAGTGAGCCCTGGGGGCAGGGCCGGCAAGCCTGGGATTGAGGCCTTGTCTACCTAAGCAGGTGCTTTAATCCACTGAGCTATTTGGCTGGCCACCCTGGGAAAAATTTAAACCTGGCTCATTTAAATTCACTCGTTTGTTTTCAGATAGGATCTCACTATGTTGTGTAGGTTGGTCTTTTAACTTGTGGGTTTAAGTGATCCTCCTAGCTTCCCTGATAGTTGTGTACCACCACACCCCATTACATCTATAAATTTCTTTTGTTTGTGATACATAACAGATATATTTCTCATGGGGAATTGGTACATGCACCTATTATATCTTGATTCCTTTTTGCAGCAAGGGATATAGCTCAGTGGCACAAGCACCTATCTGGCAAGTGCAAGGTCCTGAGTTTAATTTCTGGCATACACAAAAAAGGATGTACTGTTGATTCTTTTTATTTATTTTGCCAGAACCGGGAATTGAACTCAGGCCCTTGCACTTGCCAAGGGAGCGCTTTTTTTTTTTTTAATTTCTTTTTTT
>PVKA01010918.1:47152-62863 GCA_004027165.1 Ctenomys sociabilis | reverse complement strand
CCCACTCTAACTCCCCACCCATCCATCCCTACTTCCTCTCTTTCCTATCCTTTCACACCTCAACTTATTGTTTTACTTCTAAAGTGATATTGAGCATTTACCAAATAATATTTTCTATTTTTTGCATATTCTGATTATGATAAACTTTTTAAGTAACGTGTTTTAAGTAAAGCACATGTTCTGGGATGAATATACATAGGATGGGCTGCTTAGAATTGAGAAAGTGGTCATCATCTTCTGTTCCAAAGAAGCTTTGTTTGTAAGAGATAAAAGAATTTATTGATGACTTTAAAATTACCAGGCAAAACACCATCATTCTCTTTTGCTCAATGATACATTATTTGCTTTATTCAGCCTGATGCACTTTGGGAGTGGTTCTCTTTCTTTTTTTCATTTTTGGAATCAGGAATCAGGAGATGTGAATAAATGACTCAAATTGCCCTTATCTGGAAGCTATTTTCAAAGCCGAAACATTACAACATGACATTGTGTTTTAACTTTAATTGAATCAACTCTACAAACAAACAAAAATACCTGTGTCTTTATATGTTAGTTGTAAAGATTAAGCACTTTGGAGAGGAGTGTATACTTGTGAAAAATTCAATGTATGCAATATAAATTAACAAACTGTAGCATTTTATGAGTTTTTAATGAAATTGATAAAATGTAGCATGTTATTTAAATAAATAGCCACCTTTATGAATTTGAAATATTATCATCTTTATAATAGCCTAATAAGAGAGATCTAGGGAGCCGGGCGTGGTGGCGCATGCTTGTGATCCCAGCACTCGGGAGGCTGAGGCAGGAGGATTGTTGTGAGTTCGAGACCAGCCTGAGCTACAAAGTGAGCTTAAAGCCAGCTTGAACTGCATAGCGAGACCCTGTCTCAAAAAAGACAAAAAAAAAAAAAAAAAAAAAAAAGAGATCTACATATCTATAATTTTTTAGTCTTTTTAGAGTTATCTTTGACATGAATTTCCTTGAGAATGTTTCTGAAGCAACTTTACCTGCCAAAATGTGTAATGATGTATTTGTTCCATTCCTTTAGTATGAACAAATTTCTCCACCTACCCAATGATTTTTTTTCTTTTGTCAAGTGTCCTAAAAAAATGAATCAGCTATAGAAAAAGCATGATATCAGCTTTATAAAAAGCATGACGTGGTATCTAATATCCCATACAGAAAGCTTCCCGCTGTTTAAACCATTCTGTCACATTTGAGAAAGGAGACTTTGCCTTAACAACACATAATAGAAAGTGTTTTGTCATATGCCTGTGCTTTTAAAATAGCAAGCCTAAATTTTCATCTTGTGCCTTTGTATCAAAATTCAAAATTAAATCGTTTCCAATTATTACCAAATATAAGATAGAAAGAAATTGATAAGTAGGATCTCCAAGAATGGGCTCACACTGGTCCAATCTTGGAAGATGGGGGATTTCACAGTTCAAAGCTCTATTCATTTGAATTGAAATCTCTCATAACTGGCTTTTACCCCCTAAAAATATCTTTTAAGCTTCTTTCTAAAAATGATAATTTCTGAAGTTACCATTTCCTCTTTCTCCTTCCAAACTATTCCCCAGTGAGTTCTCACTAAAATAATCACAATCAGAACCCTTCTCTAATCATTCTCTTCTATCAGCTCCTCATATATACACATAGATCCATCCGCAGTATTTATAGTCCTTATTGCAGTTTTAAACTATTAGGCTACTTGAGGGGCCACATGCCTATAATCCCAGCACTAGGGAGGCTGAGGCAAGAAAATTGTCATGAGTTCCGGGCCAGTCTGAGCAAACAAGTGAGTTTGGGACCAACTTAAACAGCAAAATGAAACCCTGTCTTAAAATAAAAAAAAAATATATATATATATATAAAGGAAGAATGATGTGTGTGTATGGACAGTATAGTTGGGATAGATAACGCCGTGCTTCTACATAATTCTATGAGAGGCAAGGTTTGCACTATTGGTGGTTGGACAGGATATTATGTTGGCTTTTAGTACTATGGACAACCACTAGGAAAATAACAAGGTAGAAAGTATTCATTATAGAATCTTTGATGTAATTCGGGTATAAAAAATAAGATACGCAAACAGCTACACTCCCTTAATTTACTGATAAGAGACATATGGTATAATAATGTCTGTAAGTATAATATCATGTATGCACATTCTATGATACCAAAACATTATGAAAACAGTTTGCAATGTAATAATTTATCAAATTCATCTTGTCAAGGTATCTTAAACTGTCTCATTGATATTTGTACTTCAATAGAACAAAAATAAAAAATAATACATGCTTCTGAGCATGTCGAGGTGTGAGTGTAGACTAGCACAATCGCTATGGAAAGTACTGTGGAGTTTCTTCAATCCAGCTACTTCTCTCTTGGGTATTTTTCCAGAAAAACTGAAAATATCATCCCATAGCAATATATGCACACCTATATTTATAGCAGCCAGTTTGTCATAGCGAAATCTTGGAAACAACCCAAATGCCTATCAATGGATGAAAAGATAGAAAAGATGTAGTTGGTATTTTTACACAATGGAGTATTGCTCAGTTATTAAAAAAATAAATTTGAGGTTTCTATATGTAAGTGGATGCAAATAGAGACCATAGTCATAAGGGAAATAAATCAGACATGCATGTGCAAACATTGTATTGTCTCCTTAGTGTAAGAACTAAGAGTAGGTAAAATTTGAAAGGGGCAACAATGCTGTGAAAGAGTGAGTTCAATGAAAAGACATAACTGGGATGAAGAAAATGGCACAAAAAAGAAGAAAAATGATACATTTATGTATAGATAATTACTCTGTATGTATCTTGGATAATAGAATTGTTGATTTCTATTGGTCTATTTTTTTACCATTTTTTATCCTTTTTAATTCAATTTTATTTTGTTGGCAAACAAATAGCAAAGAGACCATTTCAAAACTGATTAATAGGACAGTTTCGACAGTTAATACATTGTACATTGTTATCTTCTCAGTGCTTATACATAGTACAAGATGCAGACAGAATATCCTGTCAAAACACTATTAATACAAATATTTCTTCTCATTGATTTAAGCAAAATTAGCTGTATATCTGTCCTAGCTATTCCGCATATACAGATACAAAATGGTCCTTTCTTTATATTTCCTTTTTTGTTTAGTCCTGTCAGAAATAGGTATTACATTGGCATCTAAATACTATAAGTGCATGAATTCATCAAAATAATACAACACAGTCCAGCTGTTCAAAATAGTAGTAGGATATCCACAGAAGTTTTTGACTTGAGCCTTGCAGAGGTCAGCATATTAATATGGCTTTATTTATATACCTCATTTTATACTTTTCTGATGTTTAAGACCAAGATAAACCAAGACCTATATATAACAAGAAATGTAACTTTTGTATCTCATAAGGTCTATCAAGTACCCTCAGGATTTATCCTGTAACCCTATACTGCAGATCGCAGATCTTTTGTCAGTGTCAGCCATGTGGATGAGTCACAGCCATTGCTTCACAGATTTTTTCTCTGTAAAAGCCTGAGAAAATGTTTTCTCTCCATGTGTCACTCCTTAGACACACTCTACATGATTGATTTCATTGCTCTGTGGCCCCATAATCTCCTTGATCAGAAAATTTGGGGCACAACTTAGTTACATGATGTTACATTATAGGTTCTCCTATGTCCTGAGTCTTCACTGACCTTGAAAGTCTATGGTCAAAATGTTGACTGCTCTTGCAGACCTTCTATTTCTCTGATTTGTGGTCTGCAAACTTAGGTTGTTAACACTCCGGAAAGAAGCTGATTTTTACCCTGTAACATATGCAATTGGTTTTAACTTCACTATGTGTCTGAATATCAAACATACTAAGCATAACTTGGAACAGGCACTTTCCATCAAGCATTGATATGTTAAAAATTACACCCATACAGAATATGGAGATTAAAAAGTTAAAAATATTTAAACAGTATGAATAAACAGTCACATATTTTTACACAGAAATTTAGAAATCTAACCATATATAGCATTATAGCAAGACAATCACATGACTTTTTTCTCTTTTTCTTATGTCCTTTTTTAAAACTTATTACCCATTTAAAAAAAAAAAAGAAAAGCTGTTACTTGAGAGTATGGTAATAATTGGTATGTCATCTCAAGAAATATGTATTTAGAATACCATACTGATAGGCATTCCAAGTGTGACCCTACATTGCTATCTTCAGTGTAGTTGCTTGGTTCACAGCTATCAGCATGTTTCAAAAGCCTCCTGATGTTTCTTAGGATCATTGATTTGCCAATCTTGTACACATAAATGTATGGCTTTGTCCCTATACTGTTTCCCAGGTTTTCTCCTTGCCCACTCCTCATTGTCCAGTCCTCAAGTTCTTACTTTCCTTTTAATTCTGTCATACATTTCTATTTGTATTTCTTCTTTTTAGTTCTTATACTAGGGAGACTACGATATTTACATATGTGGGTCTGGTTTATTTCACTTATGAACATATCTTCAAGGGGCATCCACCTGAATATAAAATCTTCAAGTTTATCATTCTTTATAGCTGAGTAATACTCCATTGTATAAAAATACCACAAATTTTTCAAACATTCTTCATGTGACAGGCATCTTTGTTGTTTTTCAAGATTTGGCTGCCACAAATTGTGCTGCTATAAACATAGATATACTTTTATCACTATGATATGACGTTTTCAGTTCCTCCTTGAAAATTCCCAGTAGGGGTATAGCTGGCTTGAATGCGATTTCCAGTCATAGTTTCTTAAGAAGTCTCCACAATGATTTCGATAATGGTTGTGCCAGTCTACATTCCCACCAGCAGTGGAGAAAGGTTCCCTTTCACCACAGCTTCTCCAACATTTGTTGTTGGTTGTTTTGTTTAAGATAGCCATTCTTTGTATGGTGAGATGGTATCTCAGTGCTGTTTTAATTTGCAATTCATGGATAGCTAGTGATGTGGAACATTTTTTTTTTCGTGTAATTATTCATTCCTTTAATTTCATCCTCTGAGAAGTGTGTGTTCATTTTGGATGCCCATTTCTGGATTGGGTCTTTAAATTCAGTGGCTCTAATGTGCTTTAGTTCTTTATGAATTCTAGAGAGTAGACCTTTGTCTGAGTTCTTATTAGTTAAGATTTTTTCTAAATTTGTGGGTTTTCTTTTCACTTTGTTAGTGATTTCTTTTGATGTGCAAAAATTTCTCAATAAATGTTGGTCTGAGTTGTTCATTCTCTTAAGTATTAACTGTGTGATTTGATTTTTATTAATGAGCTCTTTGCCTACTCCTACAGCTTCAAGAGTTCCTTCTACTTTCTCTTCTAGGAGATTTAGTGTTTCTGTTTTAATGTTTAAATCTTTAATCCGTTTTGATTTGAGCTTAGTACATGGTCATAGAGCTGGCTCAAATTCTAGTTTTTGGCATGTAGAGAGCCATTTTATCCTGCAACATTTGTTAAAGAGACTATCTTTCTGTCAGTAAGTGTGTTTGGCCCCTTTGTCAAATATCAGATTGCTGAGTGTGTTCATAGAGGCCTCTACATCTTCTAATCTATTCCATTGATCCTCAGGGCTATGTCATTGCCAATACTATGCTGATTTAATCACAGTAGATTTGGTATATGAAATATGGTATAATTTCAAGTTGGGAACTATAATGCCTCCTACCCTGTCTTTGTTGGCCAGGATTGCCTTTGCTATTCTAGGTCTCTTCTGGTTCCAAATAAGTTTTAGAAACAAATTTTCTAGGTCTGGGACATATGTTGGTGGTGGTTTGATAGGGACTACATTAAATCTGTACAACAATTTTGGAAGTATGGACATCTTAGTGGATGATGGTTTCTTCTATCCAGGAGCAGGGAATATCTTTCCATTTTCTAAAGTGCTACACTATCTCTTTTTTTCAGAATACTCATTTTCTGTGAAAATTCTTGGACTTCGTTAGTTAGCTGAATTCTAAGGATTTTCATTTTCCATGATACTATTGGAAAAGGTATTGTTTCTCTAATTTCCCTCTCAGTGTGTTTGTTATCTGTGGATAACAATGCTATTGACTTTTGGGTATGGACTTTGTATCCTGCTATGGAGCTGAATTTGTGCATCAATTCTAGGAGCTTCTTGGTGGAATTTTTTGGGTCTTCCAAGTAAAGTATTATGTCATCTGCAAATAATGATAATGTAACTTCTTTTCCTATTCTTATTCCTTTTATTTCTCCCACTTGTCTAATGACTCTAGCTATGATTCCAGAACTATATTGAATAGGACGCATGATAGAGGACATCTTTGTCTTGTACCAAATATGAGAGCAAAAGATTTCAATTTTTCCCCATTTAGAATTATATTAGCCATTGGGTTGTTATAGATGGCTTTTATCAAATTGAAGTAGAGGCCTTCTATTTCAATTTTCTGTAGGACTTTGAACATGAATGAGTGTTGGACTTTGTCAAAAGCCTTTTCTGCATCAATTGAGATAATCATATAGTTTTTAGATTTTGCTCAATTGATACAGTGTATTTCATTATTAGATTTTCACATATTGAACCATCCTTGCATCCCTTGGGTGAATCTTATCTGGTCAAGGTGTATAATTTATTGATGATTTGCTGTGTTCTATTTGCTATAATTTTATAATTTTTGCATCTATGTTCATGAGAATGATTGGCCTGTAGTTCTCTTTCTTAGTTGTTTCTTTCCCTATTTTGGTTATCAGTATAATACTTGCATCCAGGAATGATTTTGGGACAACTCTTTCCTTTTCAATTTCATTGAAGAGTTTGAGTAGTACTGGGATTGTATCTTCTGTAAATTGCTTGTTGAGTTCTGCTGTGAATCCACCAGGACCTGGACTTTACATTGCCATCAGGCTTTTTATTAATTTTGAATTTCATTGGCTGTTATTGGGTTATGGAGAGTTATTATATATTCTTGATTGAGCTTTGGTAATTTGTACCTTTCGAGGAATCTGTCCATTATGTCTGTGTTTTCTATTCTGTGAGAGCAATGATTCTCAAAGTAGCTATTGATAATCTTCTGAATTTCCACTGGTTCCATGCTGATTACACCCTTTGCATTCCTTGTTACTTGCCATTGAATTTTTTCTTTCCTCTTTTTGCTGCAGTTAGCTAGGGGCTTATCTAATTTATTTAGTCTTGCAAAGAGCCAGCTTTTTGATTCGCTATTTCTTTGAACTGTTTTCTTCATCTCAATTGAATTAATTTCTGCTCTAATCTTTATGATTTGTTCCTGTTCTTGGACTCTGGGCTTGATTTGCTTTTCTTTTTCTAGATGTTGGATTTGCAGCATTAGAGTGTTTATTTGTTCCCGTTCAGTTTTCCTAATGTGTGAATTCACAGCTATGAATTTCCCTGTTGTCATCGCATCCCATAAATTCTGATAAGTTGTGGTTGAATTTTCATTGAATTGTAGATATTGTGGAATTTTTTATTTTCTTCTGTGACCCATTAATTGCGGAGTAGCATGTTGTTTAATTTCCATGTATTTAAGGGTTTTTTCTGTGTTCTTTTGTCGTTTATTTCTAGTTTCATTGCACTGTGATTAGATAGTATGTGTGGGATAATTTCTGTTTTCTTGAATTTACTTAACCATAACCTATGGACTAGTACATGGTCTATTTTTAGAAAATGACCCATGTGCAGCTGAAAAAAGTGTGTATTCAGCTGTGGTTCGGTGCAACAGTTTGTACATGTTCACCAAGGTCATTTGTTGCAAGCTTTGGTTTAGTTTTGCTAGTTCTTTGCTAATTTTTTGTCTGGTTGTCCTATCTTTTTGGTATAGGGGAATGTTAAACTATCCTGTTAAGATTGTGATATTGGATATTAGATTGTTCATATACTTTAAGATTTGTCTTATATAACTTGTTGTTTCTGTGTTTGGTGCATAAATATTTATGATGGTTATATCTTCCTCTTGAATTTTTCCCCTAACCAATATATTGGCTTTTTTATTTCATTTGATCATTCTTGGTTTGAAGTTGAGATTATCTGAAAACAGGATTGGTACCTCTGCTTTTTTCTGAGGTGCTGTGGCATATAGTATGGTTTTCCATCCTTTGATTTTCAGCCTATGAATTTCTCTATGAATTAAGTGTGCTTCAGCATATTGTTGCATTTTGTTTCCTAATTCACTGTGCCAGTCTATTTTTTAAATTGGTGAATTGAGTCCATTTACATTGATGGTTATAATTGAAATGTGTTGATTTGCTATTGACATGTTATTTACCTACTGTTGTTTATGACTTTTTGTCCTGTGTTTAATTGTTTGCCCCACTTGGTCAGTTCCTTCTGTTCTCATTTGTGGAGTTCTGATCATTTTGGCCCCTCTGTAGAACATCTTTCAATAGTCTCTGTAGGATTGGCTTTATCATCATGGAATTCTTTAGTTGTTTTTCTCATGAAAGTATTTAACTTCCCCATCACACTTGAAAGAGTACTTTGTAGGGATTAGTAGTGTGGGCCGGATTTTCTTTTCATAGAGTACTTGAAGTACAATGTTCCATGCTCTTCTTGTATTCATGGTTTTTGAGGATAATTCAACCATATTTCTGATGGGTTTTCCTTTAAATGTCATCTGCTTCTTTTTTTTTTTTTTCTGCTATTACTTCTGAATATGGGTAGAAGTAATAGCATGAAGCTTCCTAAATATGAGGAAACAATCTGACATTCATGTAACTGAAAACAGTGAAAAAACTTTAAGCGTTAACTGTGCCTTTCAATAGATCAGTCTAAATGTGCTGTACATTTATGCAAGCTATTCTGTGTGTATACACACAACTTTTCCCCTTCCTTCTTTCTTCTGTCCTTTCTCTCATCCTACTTGTTTCCTTTCTTTGAACAATTTCTTTCCCTTGTACAATATCCACTTTACCTTTCAAGTTTTATCTCCTCTTTCAGGTTCTCACTCTAAGGAAACAACTGAATTTTATAACATGTGGGTTTGATTTATTTTTCCATTGACTTATTATCATTTGTAAAATGACATTAAGAGCTCCCAACAGTACCAGGATTTTATATCTATTTTTTGAGTGACAAAGCAAGGAATGAAAGGCAGTGGCCTTCTCCAGGGTATGAAGGTCAAATGTAGTCATGTACTCCATCCCCAAACAACCTTGTTGGCATTAAGTGCATTTTGATCTATAGGTAGGTTCAAGAAAAGCTCTTATATAGTATCAGTTGAAGCCAAAAGAAATGACAAGAAGGCACAGTTAATATAGCTTCAGTGGTCTGACTGAGGTTAGTCTCTGTCAAAGTGAGCCACAAGCCAACAGAAACTCTCACACTTACTGAGGGATAAAGGCAAGCAAAGGAATATGCATAGTTACTTTTGTGCACACAACCTCCTCTGTCTATTGCCTTTAAGTGATTACCTAACTCTAAGTTCACACAATGCTAGCCCATATCATCCTGAACAAGGGATCAAAGAAGAAACAGGGTGCATGGTTGAGAAGCTGTTATCTGCAGCCTTGAATCCAAGATTGCTGGAATTACAAGAGACACGCAGTTCTCCTGGGGCTCTGCTTATTGCTCTTGGCTCCCTCGGGACATCAGACTTCGGTCTCATATCTTTATTTCTATATTGAATCCTGTTTTCTAAAATTAGTCACATATTTCAGTTTGGTTCACAAACACTTCTATTCATCAATTGTCTGGTTCAAAATGGAAGCGTTTGGCCAAATTTTGCTTCCATTTCCGAACTGCAATCTGGTCCACACGCAAACACAAACAGGCCATCTTCCACAAAACCATGGAGTGAATTGAACTTGTATTTACACCATGTTTACAAATGTGTTCCTCCCCTATCTCTACCAGAAAAGCAAAGTAGATTCTGAAGATGGTGTTGATCCACTACCGCAGTCAGCTAATTGTAAATAATAGCATAAAATAAGCATTGACTAGAATACATGCATGTGTTGATCCCTTCCTTTCCTATACTAGTTAGTAATGCATGGACCAAACATTGGCCTGGAGTTTTACATCTTCCCCAAGCTCACAAAAGAAGTGGAACTGAAAACGTGGAGGCCTGTGGTGGAAGCAGATCCCCACCTCTTCTTCCCTACATTCCCTTCAATGTAAGCTTTCTGTATGTCCAATATTTTTCTGAGAATTTGAGTCATCCTCAGAAGGAAAGGGCTATTTATGAACGTGAACCATATGGAATAATGTATATTAATGCCTTGAAAACCCAGCACATAAGTCACCATCTTAAAGCCACTCAAGCTATAAAGTTTCAACAAAATTTTATGCAATAACTATGACATTGCCTGCTTTTAATGTAAATTAAGTAAACTCAAATTTTGGAAATATGCTGATCTTTTCAAAAGGTTATTTCAAGCACCTATTGGCAATTCTAAATATCAAACCAATATTATACTTCAGGGTTTGATCGTTCTTTGGAGACTGTAGCTCTGAGCCTTGAAATTTCAAAAAAAAAAAAAATGTTTTAGCTTCAACAAACCCATAAGTGGAATGAAATGTTATCCTAATTGAAATTCATGTATTTTAATATTATCGTATACATCATCATCTAAGCATGTATTATTTAATTCTCTGTGGAAGGACGCTATTGTTGGATTTGCTTGTTATTACTGGTTAAGCCAGGATTATATAAATTAGACTGGTAGAAGTCTAATAAGTAGTAAATGAGTTTGGATGATATAGGTGCAATAATTTCTAAGTGATAGAAAATGTAGCAATAAAGGTTATGATTCATTCTTCTGAAAGCACCGCTAGTTTTGTATCTTACTTGGAATGTTTCTAGCGTTATTTAGCTTAGTGACTGTACACAATCTTCTCAACTGGCTTTTCTATGTGGCATGTTTCTTCATTAAGACATTAAGTAATAAGACCAGGGATGCTGCTCACATGGTACCAGGAAGCTCTGCATTTCATTTTCAGCAAAAAAAAAAAGAAAGAGAGAGAGACAGAGACAGAGAGACACAGAGACAGAGAAAGAAAGGAAGGAAGAGACAAACTAAAAAACATATATTTTCTATGTATTTGAATATAAATCACAATGTTTAACTTTTGCAATCTATACCTAACATACCTACTGTGAAAAACTGTCAGGAATGCAGATAATTCCATGAAGGAAACAAGCCACAATGGACCATTGAGGCTTGACTTCTTCCTTCTCCATCTCCTTACTACAGAAAATAATGATCAGAACTCTGAAAGCATTCTTTCTGCTACACATATTTCTGCGGCAAAAGAGGATCATTAAAGCTAAATTATTTTCCTCTTCTACACTAGAGCTACGGTAAGATTAAGTGAGATTCATCTGGAAGGATGTTAAACATATATGTCTTATCCAACAGACACTGTCATGTGGTCTTAAAAATGACTGTGAGTAGAATGACAGAATTTTGTTAATATTAATTTTATTGAGAAAGAAGTAGCAATGAGGTAGTTTCAAATCAGGTTAGTAGGACAGTTACAATAATACATTGCATATTGTTGTCTTTGTAGTACTTATTCATAATACAAGGTGCAGACATGATGTCTTGTCTAAACACTATTAGTTCAAAACTTTTCATTGAAATAAGAAAATGTACTTGTATATCTATGCTATTTTAAATATATATATATATATATATATATATAGATATAGATATAGATATAGATATAGATATATATAGATATATATAGATATCACAATGGTCCTTGATCCTTGATTTATATTCCTCTTTTTTGTTTACTTTTGTGAAAGATGGTTATCCCATTGCCATTCATATATTGTAGGTGCATGAATTCAGCAAAGTAACCCAATATAGTCCGGTAGTCCATAAGATTAGTTGTTTATCCACATGACTAGCAATGTCAGAAGTTAGTGACGTGAACCTTTTGTAGCTCATCATGTTAATATGGCTTTACTTTTTTATACCTTATTTTTAAACTTTTCTGCTGGTTAAGACCAGGATAAAACAACACCTATTTAACAAGTAATGTAACTTTTGTATCTGACTAGGTCAGTCAAATCCACTCAGGATTTATTCTGAAACCCTGTGCTGCAATTTGTAGAATCTTTGTTAGTGTCAGGCATGTGAATGAGTCACAGCCATTGCTTGACCAATTTCCTCTCTGTGAAAGCCTGAGCGAATATTTTTTCTCCTTGTGTCACTCTTTAAGCACACTGTACATCATTGATCACTTTCTTCTGTGGCCCCATAGTCTCCTTGATCAAACAATTTGGGGCACCACTGGAATGACAGAAATTGTGATCAATCAGACAAACCATACTTAGAGTCTCTGGGCAGAGAGATAGATCAGCAACATAAGTCTTGCCGGGCAGCACAAGGTCCAGAGATTGATCCCAAAAGAAAAAAAAGAAAAGTAAGCATCCTTAGAGTTTCCTTAGTGGGCATTTAATGTCTGGGTAGACACAGCTGGGATCCTATACTTTTTAAAATATAATCTGTAATATTGATATTTCAATTTATAAAGCTATGTATGAACTTTAATAACTGGTTCAGATAATTAAAATGCTATTAGTGACCTGTTCAGAAATTACAACGTATACTTAGTGAGAAAAATAATTTGATTGAAAAGGCTCATAAATTTGACATAACACAATGTGTGTTTAAACAGAAGACTTCATAAATATGTATTTAAATATGACAAGTGTATTTTAACATCAAGGTTACAACTGAGTGATCTTTGTAAGCACTGAAACAGATATGCAATTACAAAGAACAATCATTTCTTGATTTGATGAATACCCTGAAAACTAAATGCTGCACTTTGACAGCAGGTTCAAAAATGCCTATGCGTATTTAATTTAGGCTATATAACAATGAGATTCAAAATGTTAAATAGGTGTCCACATTTGAATCAACTACATAACTATGATGTATGCAATATGTAATTATATCAATCTATCAAAATAAAAAAAAAAACTAACAAGATCTAGAATATGCAAAGCACCAGGACCAAACAATGTCCTATTTCTTTAGAATTTCTTTTCCATTTCTTCAGTATGATTCATTAATAACCATTGGAATAGCTGAAAGTGATAGGCTTTGCTTCCATTGAGTTACTGTCCATACTAAATTAAAGAATGTAAGCCAGTCCTTGTTAAAAAATAAAATCTACTATTGAGAAAATAGCAGATTTATACAAGTTCGTTGGTATAAAAATGTCATAGGTAAGAGAATCATAGTTGTTTTTTTTTTTTTTTTTTTTTTTTGTATTTTAGTACAGGGCCTAAAGGGTTAACAGGGTCTCACTATGTAGATCAGACTCACAGTGATCTGCTGTATTCAGCCTTCCAAGTTCTGGGATTACAGGTGCATGCCACAAAGCCCAGTCTCCATTGCAGTCTCAGCATGCCCCGGGGGGCAACTATTTCGCAGGCCCAATCATAGATTATTGATTTATGTGAAAAATTAATTTACAGTTGGCATCTAGCAAAGCAATCGTGCTTCTGTTTGACTTCTCTATAAATGATTCTTTACAAGCAGACCAGGCAACAACACATGTAAATGTCCTATGACTTCTTAGCTTTTATTTCCTCAATGTTATCCACATGCCCAAATATAAGTTCACTTGTAGACTTCGTAGGAGCCTCTTCCATGTTCTTGTCTAGTCCAAGAAGCCAATATTTGTAATCCCAAAGTTATGTTATTAGAATCCCACCAAGTTAATTACAATCTACCACTTTCAATGCAGCCCACAGTGAAAGTAAAGGAAGTATATTTTTAATTATTGGGAAGCCAACAGGCTCTAAGTCCAGCCATGAAGATGGCTTTCTAGAACAAAGAGGCTGTCCCAGGGTCTCACATGGTTTTATTCAGAGGAGGGTTTTTTTTTTTTTTTGCTTTTTTCTATTTTTTTGGTGCAGGGTCTCACTATGTATGCAGCCCACATTCATAGTGATCTTCCTGCTTTTTGCCTCCCATGTGCTGGGATTACAGGTGTGCTTGAGGAGAAAAGACCAAGGCTTGTGGGAAGTAGGTGACTACTGTGAGCTGAGCTATGTGGGTGACCTACATTTACCTCTGCCATATGCAGAGAAAGTAGTCTGATTTATGCTATTGAGATAATATATAATGTTGTGGGGAGTCTTGTGCTTCAGCTTTGATGTAGTCTTTCCAGCCCCAGGAAGTCATAGCCTCTACCTTGAGGCTCGATCCCAGCTGAAGGTGTGAAGCATTGGCTCTTTGTCCTGTCTCAGCTCAGCTCACATTAAAGCACATCAGGTATAGGTTACCAGGGAATCATGCATGCCACCTTCAAAGACTACCACCAGCACCTCAGCTAGACCGATATACATTGCTTAAGGCCAATTGAAAGGATAAACAGAAATCCTAGCCAGCTCTGTACTTATCAATATGAGGAAATATGGTTAGGGTCAGCCAAAATAGAGATATCTGCTCTTCTTTCAAGGAGAGCTAACCAGGTAGTTCTCTAAGGACTTGATCTTTCTTTTCACAACTTAAGATAGAATATTGTTTGAAGGACATTTATATGAAGGCATTTGTAAACCTCTCCTCTTGTGTCCCAGAAATTCCTGGCCTAAAATCTTGCTTTCTGATTCTTCCATTTATTAAATTGTCCTATCTCTTTCATGAGTAGCTTCTATCGGGTTTCAAAGAACATAGATGAATCACTGAGGGACATAAAGAATAATGGGAATCAGGACCAAGAACACTAGAACACCAAGTTGAACAAACAAAGGAGAAATAAAACTTAATCTTATGAAAGCATATGAAAACAAGGAAAGGTATTAGTAGATACAATCAAGTCTCATTGAATAAACCTACTTAATATTTGTTTATGATGTTTCCTTACTTGTGCATGGAAATGAATTATACAAAGTGGACAGAATGAATAAGACAAAGGTGTCTAGAGGCAAATTTGTTTAAGCACGTTAATAGCGTCTTCTTTTCCATAGGACGAATGTTAGTGCCAGTAGAGGAGCACATGAGTAACTGTGCTAATGGTCATAATTCAGCTGTTAGGGAAGGACCACAAGAAATGACTAGTTGCTGTGTGATCTTAATTCTCCATATAAACAACACACAATTTTAGTTTTCAAAATGGAGACATCCAAACACAAATTGTTTTCACAGAAACCCTAGAGGCAATATATATAATTCAGAAGATGTTAAGACAGTGATTTTACCTTATCTCAAAAGAAAATTTCCATCCTTCCTTCCTTCCTTCCTTCCTTCCTTCCTTCCTTCCTTCCTTCCTTCCTTCCTTCCTTCCTTCCTTCCTTCCTTCCTTTCTTCCTTCCTTCCTACTTTCCTTCTTTCTCTCTTTCTCCCCCTCTCTTTCTTTCTCTATTCCTTTCTTTTAAGGATAATTTTAAAAATAAAAAAGACAAAACGCATTTTAAATAATACAGAATTTCACTAAACAAAATAAAAGAAATTCAACAATGGTTTTTACATTAATGTCATCTTCAAATTAGTTGCTTAGATTAGCAGATAGAAGCATAGAAAATAGGTTTCAATAAGATATAAGAAATTAAAAACGAAAAGAAAAAAATTAAGTATTAACTGTTCCTTTCAATACACCAGGAAAAACAGGAGAAATCACCAGTACAATTATACGAGATATCATATATATATATATATATATATATATATATATATATATATATATCTTTGTCCTTTCTTTCTTTCGTCCCTTTCTTTATCCCAGTTGTTATTTCCCTTTGAACAGATTCTTTACCTTTTAGACAATCTAT
>PVKA01010918.1:0-47052 GCA_004027165.1 Ctenomys sociabilis | reverse complement strand
ATACCACATTTTCATTATCCATTCCTTAGTTGATGGGTATTTGAGTTGTTGCAGGATTTATCTAGGACAAATTGTGTTGCTATAAACATGGGTGCACATGTACCTCTGTAGTATGATGATTTCATTCTTTTTAGAAAACTGCCCAGTAGGAAAGGCTGAGTTGAACTGGCCTTCAATTCCAGCTTTTTCAGGATTATCTATAGTGAGTTCCACAGTGGTTGCACCAGCCTGCACTCCTCCTGAAAGTGGAGAAGAGTTCCTTTTTTTCACCACAGCCTTTTAAGCATGTCTTACTGGTTGACTTCTTGATGTTAGCCATTCTGTTTGCAGTGAAATTGAATCTCAGTGTTGTTTTAATGACCAAATATACTGACCATTTTTTCAAATATTTGTTTGCCATTTGTACAAAACTTGTTACAAATTGTTAATTAAATGTATAAGAAGAAAAGTAAATATTCATTGAAAGCTCTATGATCATCTTATCATAGTATTGTTTTTATATAAGTGAATAATCTACACTTTAAAAAAATAAGCATAATAATTCTATATACCTCAATTCTGATAAATATGTAAAGTCTGTATATGAAATTATTTGTGATCATTTATTTCATAATAGTAATATGCATTTCATAGCAGAAATATCAAAGTTTTTTATTACAGAGCACTATCCTAAGCAAACACTGAAGTTTAACATGGCTCTAGCTATCTAAAATCTAAAAACCAGGCTCTCATGGTTTCCTCATTGTGTCCTACCTTGTGTTCTCCAAAATGTACTACTGTTATCTTGCTTTTTCCTCTTTCACTGTACCCAAGATGCTCTGTAGAGTGAGCATCTCACTCTTCTTTTTTTCTGCTTTTCAAATAACCTTCACCAATAAATTAATTTAAATTAAATCTAATACTTACAGAGTTAAAAGACTTCTAGCCCTAATGATTTCAGGTAAGGTATTGTGAAATGACAAAGATTAGATGTATATTTTTATATAAGCAAGATATTATTACACTTTGCGCTTTTTACATTTTTATTCTCTTGTGATATTTAAATTTATCTTATGTGTCTGAAGGTCTCATTCAAAAGAGGCAAATTGAAATATAAATCTTATAAACATATTTACCTCTCACCAGAATGTATTTAAATCTAGACAGTCATAATATTTATTTTGTTATTGTACTATGAAGATATTTGAAGTATTTTGAAGTTTAGAAAATATTTAAACTGTGGATCTGTAAATAAGGATTTGGAATGACGATGAAAAAGCTAAAATCAACACTGTTATTCTTCAGATTAAAATCTAATTTTCAACGAAGTATTTATTTATCAGTTTTTTTTAATAGGTGACTCAGAACATCAGAGGGCTTCCTTTAATGATGGAATGAAAGATTCTTACAATTTATCCATCAGATATTTATTATAAAACTGGCCCACTTTTATGAGATATAGAATTTGAAGGCAAGGAAAAATGACCCAGGTGAAGACCTTTTCAAAAAGCTTATAATTCAGTGACATCTATTGCCCTGAGCATTGTGAGTTTAAATCTTTTTGATCCAGAATTGTCCCCAGTTCTGTGTAGCAACAGCAAACAGTATTCTCATTTGGAAGGAGCAGAACTAAAAGCTCACGATGTGAAAGCCAGTTATAGACTACTTAAGGAAAATATGTAAATAGAAAAGTCTCACAGAATCTTACATTTTAGAAAGAAAGAAAGAAGAAAAAACGAACAAGCTTCACTCTTACCCTTCCCATGACTTTTGATCTCTTTTGTATACCTAAAATATATCTTCTAGAATTTATGTTTTTCTTAAATAGTATATAAGATTTAAAATAAATATTTAGGGCCAGGGAGATAGCTTAGTAGACTAAGAGCTTGCCTGGCAAGCAGAGGGTCCTGAGTTCAACTTCCAGTACCACAAACAAACACATAAATAAAATGAATGTTTAACAAGGAACAGACCAAAATTAGAAAAGATAGCTTACTTCTCCTCTCTCCACAGTGTGCTCACATCTTCCTTTCCTTCCAATAGTGAACTACTAAGGGTAAAGTACTGATGGCTGTGTACAGAGGTAATCCTTCAGGTCTCACAGCCTGAGCCTTAAGAAGAGAAATCAGTAGAATGTGTAAGACACTAATTGCTAAAATACTAAAATTGCACCCACCAGCTCTCCCACTGTAGCTGCAAAAGCTGATATCTTAAGACCTCTTGGTCTTTTTTCATTCCCAACTGTCGTGGTTCATTTTGGCTCAAGTTCAAAAGATATATGGAGTTTCCAGGACTTTCGTCTAATGCAGACCTTCTTGCAGTCACATGTTCTTAAGCCAATGGTTCATTTCAATGAGTAGGTTTGTGGAAACCATATCTCCTACTGCTGTTCCTATAGCACCCAGAATTTGGTCTCACAAAGCAGTTACTTAGCAAACATTTCATGAGCAATGCAACTAGAGGAAGTAAATTCTGTACCGTGCACTGAGGGGAATTTTGTATCAGTGAAGGTATAAGCAGACAGGCAAAAGTGATAATAACACAAGGTAAATAACACCTAGTGGAAAAGAGTACCACTTGTACAATTGATTTTATTTATACTAAAATAATAAAGAAAACATTTACTATGTGTTTATGGAATGATAAATTGAGAGGAGAAAAGATGAATGGGTGGATTGCTATTTTGCTTTTATGGTCTCTGATAAGAAGAGTGCTCTACAAGGAAAACTGAGCAAATAAATGAAAAATGGACAAAAAGAAATTAAAACTCCACATAGCTGAGGATGTTATAATAAAGCTGTTGTTGCCACTTCAGAGGAAATTAAGTCTCATGTTTAAAACGAGTTATGTACTGTAACTCAGTAGTGCCCCAAATTTTCTGATCAAGGAGATTATGGGGCCACAGAGGAATGCGATTGATGATGTATAATGTATCTAAGGAGATTCACATGGAGATAAAACATTCTCTCAGGTTCCACAGAGAGCAAATTGGTCAAGCAATGTCTGTGACTCATCCACATGGCTGACACTGACAAGTAATCTACAAAGAGTGGTACAGCGTTGCAGGATAAACACTGAGGGTACTTGACTGACCTTTTGTGATAAACAAGTTACATTTTTTGTTATATAGGTCTTACTTTAACTCAGTCTTAACCATCCAGCAGAACAGCATAAAAATGGAGGTATATAAAATGAAGTTATATTAATATAATGAGCTGTGAATGGCTCAAGTCAACAAATTCTGAGGATGATTCACTTCTATTGTGGACTGCTGATTTGTTTGGGATTATTGTATTTAAAAAATATGTATACACACACATATATGTGTGTGTGCATATATATATATATTTACATATATATATGTAAATATATATATATGTAAATAAAATTAGCCATCCATGTTGTGAAAATCTGTAACATGTATCGTTGCATGTTACCCTGTTTATGTCATTTGTTCTCTTTGATTTTGCTTCTATTTTTCACTCTTCAAGTTAAAATACAGATAAATAAATTTAAAAAAATTAAAATAAAGTAAGTTATTTACTGAAGGATTTTGCCATTAAAATTACCAAGAATACACAGTAAGTACAAGACTACAAAGTACAACATAAATGTGGAGAAATGATTAAAAATGTAAATGACTAAAGATCTTTACTTTATATCAAGAAATTTTTAAGAAGGAAAATTCAAAGCACAGCTTTTGAAAATTCACCATTGTAAGAATATTTTGCATAAGCTAAAAAGAGTTTTGTTATATTTCATTAAAAGATTTTCCATGTGTTGAATTGTTTTTAAGCAAAGTACATAACCATTCTAGTCCAATGTACATCACTAAGGATCTGCACTGAAAGTTAATTTTCTTTTAAAATGATAGGACACTTATCTTCTGGGCTCTTCATCTTGCACGTATCATTCCTTTTTATTTTATAGAGAATAAGAAATAATTCAGAAATTAAAAATACATATTGATGATTGATTAAACAGGTTGCTCTGGTTTTGAGGTGTTGCAAGGGGAACAATAGAGTACAGGACACAATAAAATGCAGAACACATTTTATAAAATTATTTTATTAAGAGCCACTCAAAGAATCATATACAAAAAGTGAAGAAAGTTGGTCCACACACTAAAGACCAAGAATCCAGGTAAGAGCCTGGATCCTAATATCTTCCATGGGTTTAGCTGAAAACCTAGATCGTATAATGATATCTCTCACAAGTCCGAATGGAGGAATAGAACTACAGTGTTTCATGCAGCCCCACTTTATAGATTGATTACTGAAAGACCAAAGCCCAGTGGTAGAAGCGAGAAAGACCCCACTACAATTTGTTGTTGTACATTTGATTTTGCATGTCTGTTAAAATTTGTCTTATATGGCTAAATATTCCTACATTTGGTACATATATATTTATGATTGTTATCTCAGTTTTTACAAAACAAACGCTTTATCTCTTCTGATTTTCTTGATTTGAAGTTCACATTGTCTGCAGCCAGAATAGCTTTCACTGCTTTTTCCTTTGTTCCTGTCGCATGGAATATTATTTTCTATCCTTTGATTTTCAGTCTATGAATTTCCTTTTGAGGTAAATGTGTTTATTTTATACAGCATATTGTTGGTTTTATTTCTTCATTTAGTCTGTGAATCTGTTTTCATTGGTAAATTGAGGCAGTTTATACTGATGGTTATAAGTGATACGAAGTGGTTTATCTTTGTCGCATAATAACAAAGGAAAGACAGAAGGCATCACAATCCCTGAGTTGATGTCAAAATCCAAGAACTGTGACAGAATGAGGTTGATAATGGCAAAAAAATGGATGTGAGGATCAATGGAACAGATTAGAAGATGCAGACACAGCTACAAACACACTCAGTGAGCTTATCTTGGACAAAGAGGAAAAACAAACATTCACTGAAAGACAGGAAGCCTCTTTAGTAAATGGTGCTGGGAAACTGGCTTCCCACATGCTGAAAACTAAAATTAGACCCTTGCCTATCACCATGCACAAAACTACAGTACAAATGAATCAAATATTTAAATATTTAAACTGAAACACTAAATATTCTGGAGGAAAAAGTAGGTAGAAACCTTAAAGGCATTAGGGTAGGTAGAGAATTTATGAACAAAACTAAAACTACACAGGAGGGCAGCAGAGATAGCTTAGTGTTCTAAGTGCCTGCCTAGGCAAGCACAAGGACCAAGATTCAATTCCTGGTTCCCCCTGTTGTGCTAGCCCCATGCTGAGACAGCCACCAAAACTTGGTGTGTTGGTGCATCCTTTTAATCCTAGCACTTGGGAGGCTGAAACAGTAAGATCCCTACAAGTCCCAGCTGTGTAGCAAGACCCTGCACCAAATACATAATTTTTTAAATGCAGGAAATACAAGTTGGGAAAAAATTCTAGCCAACTGTCCCTCAGATAAATGACTTCTATCTAAAACATATTAAGAATTTAAAAAAATCAGGCATCCATGTTTGAAAGACCTAATCCAAAAATGGACATTTGAGATGAATTGACACTTCACAAATGAATAAATACAAATTGCAAATAAATATATGAAAAAATATACATAAAAATAAAAAAATAAAAATTAAGTAAAAAGCATGTTCAACATCATTGATCAATCAAGAAATACAAATTCAGACAACACTGAGATAACATCTTTTGTCAGAAAGATTGACTATCATCAAGGATAGTCAATCCTTGTTGGCCAAATAGCTCAGGGGATTAAAGTGCCTGCGAGCAGGAACAGGGGTCAGGGGTTCTATTCTCGGGCCTGCCATGCTGACTCAACTCCTGGGGCATGCTCAGCCAGCGATTGAACCTCGGCATGGTGGTGCGCACCTGTAATCCCAGCACTTGGGAGGCTATCAACAGGAGAGTCACTCTAAGTCTAATCTAGTAGGGAGAACCTGAACACCCTATAGACCCTTCCTAAAAAAATACACAAAGAAAAAAAAGGAGTCAACCAACAACACATGCTGGAGAGGCTGAGGGTAGAAAGGAGCTCTTTTTTCTCTATTGGTGGGAGTGCAGAATTATACAAACACCATGGAAATCACTGTAGAAATTCCTCAAAAAGAAAGAAATGGAGGTCCCATTCAATCCAGCTATTACCCTCATAGGATTTTTTCAAAAGAACTGAAATCATCATATTACAGCAACATATGTGTGTCCATGTTTATAGCAGTGCAATTTGTCATATCTAAACTTTGAAAACAACCCAGATGCCCATAAACTGAGGAATAGATAAAGAAGATGCGATATTTTTACACAATGGAGTATTACTCAGCTCAAAGATAAATTTGAGGCTTTTATAGGTAAATGGATGCAACTAGAGACTGTGTTGGTAAGTTAAATAAATCAGAACTACAAATGCAGACATTGTAGTATCTGACTAGTGTGAAAACCTGAAATAGTAAATAAAATCCGAAAGATGCAATAAATACTAGGAGAAGGAAAGAATTTCTTGAATGGGAACAAATAACAGAGATGAGGAAAAGGTAGGGGAAAAGATACATTTATATGTGCAGATTTGGAATCCAAATAATTTGGATTATTGTACTGCTGATTTCCACTGGTCTATTGAAAAGAATAGTAAATGCTTAGTTTCTTAACTATTTAAATATTTTTGTTTTAAATTTTTATGAGTCTTTTTTCCAATTTAGCACATTTATAACTGGTAACTCTAACAACTAATTTGAAGATAATATTATTTGATACAACAAACATTGTTGAATCTCTATTACTTTAATAAAATTTTGTATCATTTGTAAAGTTGATTGTTTTTCATTCTGTATTCTTTGTTTTAAAGGCTCCACTCCCAACGGTTGTGTTGCTTACTATCATGCTCAATAATGGATAATATCATTAGATACTGAGCATTTGGTTATCAAACAATGACATTTTTCATATAAGCAGTATTGTGTTGGAACTGAAATAGCCTGGCTTCTACTTCATGACCCTGGATACAACTATGCAATTCAAATAAACAGGCTAAAGTAAATGTTTTGCAAAATACCATGAAAATCATTAGTGGACTGCTGTTTTCCTTTTTCTACAGAAGATTCATTATTTCATATTGGTCAAAACTTGTGTCTGTGAAATTTATTGTTTCAGTATGGACTCAACCCTATTCTTTCTTCCTCAAATCCTATGGAAGCCATTCATTGTCCCCCAAATCCTACAGAGTGACACCATTTTTCAGCCATATTCAGGCTAAATAAGATCAATGTCTTGACAAATAGAATCCCCACCAAAAATGATGTAAAACAGCTTCAGCAGGACTCACCTTGCTTTTCCTCACCTGTGAATTACATAACAGATTGTTCACTCAGTAAGCTTAATGGGTGATTAATTGTCATTAGTTATGAGTAGACATGTCTGTCTATACAGATATGCCTGTTTAAGTAACTCAGAAATGAGCAATATTACGTGGCAATTAACCCCTTTGAAAAAATGTTTTCAGAGACAATTTAGAACCAATTACTTAAACTGCATTTTCATTCTTCAAATTTTAGAAGGACAATTTAACATTTCTGATGCTAGTCAACTCACAGTGATTAGCTTAGAATAATATCAAAGCCACACATTCACAACAGAAAGTTTCATTTACAACTAAAAGATTTTCAAAAAGCATAAATCTTATTTTCCCGTCTATCATGAAGGCTCCTGGCAACATTTTGTCTTTTCTTTCACATGTCTGTGTTAGAGATAGAAACCAGAGCCTTAATTCTTTTGAGTGTTTAATAATAAAAATCAGTGTTTCAAGTGCAATATGTCATAGAAATATGTATCCATCCCCTCTTTTAAGGCAGATTAGAACTTCAATCTTATTTAAATACACATAAGCCCTATGTTGCTGGTAATCATGAATAAATGTGACACAATATCTCCTTACATGGAAGTAACATGACATTACTTTAATCAAGAATATTAAGATCCTTAATATTTAAAATCAATTGCAAATTCTATGACTCATACATATCATAACTATAACATATAGTCTTTTTCCTTCCATAAAATTCACAGTATATTAACACTTGCTTGGTTATTCAATGAATCATGAGTTTTCCTCAACTAAGTTAAACTTCCTTTCTTTTTTTGGTACTGGGAAACAAACTCCAGTCTTGCCAGCCAGGTTGATATGTTGCTGAGTTATCTCCCTAACCCTAAGAGTTAAATTTTCTTGACACTTATTCAATATAGAAGTGCCAGAGTAACTATACCACTCCCTGGGCTATAATAGCTCTGTTTTAAAATGTGAACACTATAGCAAGATATGGTGCATACTACTATAAACTCAGGACTCAGGAAGCTGAGGCAGGAAGATTGCTATCAATTTGAGGATATCCTGAACTACTTTCAGGAGACCCTGTCTCAATAACTAAAACAAACTAAACTAACCTGAACTGAACTGAACTAAACTAATGTAGAACACAGTGTCTTCTATTTTTTTCACTGGCCTAAGGATCATCCCTTTCACCCAAAACATTAGAAAGCGCTGAGTCACTCTTTGTTAAAAGCTCCACCCAATGGTTTCTAATCAAAGCCTCTTGTTATATCTATTGGAAGAATCACACTTGACTTACAAAACCCAAGAACCCAAATCCAGGAAGAGTCTATGATGCAGCACAAAAGGCCAAACTCAAGAAAACAAAATGCAAATTCTGAGGCCATATACAGACCAAAAAATTTAGACCCAAACTGAGTTAGGAGCCAAGTAACACAACATTGGAGATAAAGGAGGATAGTATTGATGACCAAAGAAACAGAGAGGTTACTTTTACAAGGCCAAATAAATATTCACTATGTGAAAGAAGGGACAAATGAGTGAGCACATGTGCACTTAAACTGACTACAAACACCATGGTTGTTTCCAGTCAGTGTTTGATTCACCTGACCACATGCCCAATTATTGTGACGGTAGCAACTCTCATTACCTTTGGAAATACTCTTGTGTTTATTTGTCCTTTACCTGATTAAAAAAAAAAGAATTCCAGAACCAGGGATTGAACTCAGTCCCTTGTGTTTGTCAGGGAGGAGCTTATTCCACTGAACCATCTCCCCAGCACCCTTCACCTGACTGTTAAACCCTGTCCTAGGCTTCTAGACTTCTGATCTGAGCTGATTAGTTCTTACATCTGGTGCAGAACCTGAGTTCTGAGTGATCATCTGTGTCTTGCATTTGGTTGGATCCTGAGATAACCTGATTCTGCTCTATACCCATAGTTTATACAAGACTCTTTTCTTATCTCTGCTATTCTACTCATTGCGTATTCACTTTCTAGTACTTTCTTCCCTTGGTGAGCACTGTTTAATAAACACAGTGCCATAGATCACTTGAGAGAGTGAATAGAGGCCAGCATTCTCCAGACATAGCATTGCACTTTTCAACCACTAAACCCATCTCCAGTTCAGCAATTTAGGTGGTGTTTTGAAGGGTCAGCCAAATAACTCAGTGCATTAAAGTGCCTACAAGCCGGCAAAGGGGCCAGGATGTTGATCCCTGGGCCTTCTGTTCTGGCCCTGTCTCTGGAGCGTGCTGAGATGACAATTCAGACTGGGCATGATGGCGTGTGCCTGTAACCCCAGTTCTTGAGAAGCTGTAAACAAGCAGATCACTGAATCTGAGCTAGTAGTGAGACCTTGAACACCCTGTAGACTCTTCCCTAAAATACAAAAAAAAAAAAAAAAAAAAAAAAGGTTTTCAGAAATCTACCTGCTTAGTTTTCAGGGAATATTTTTGGATTATTTTCTGATCTTTGTGGTCATTGTTCTTCACATTTTCACATGAAACAATGGTCTGTCTCCTCCTACTCCCATGCCAGCACCAAGCAGAGGTTGCAGTTGGAGTCTTTTCTGATCCCTATTATTTCGTGTTTGTGACAGTTAATCTTGGTTGCATCAACTTGATTGAATTAAGAGCCACTTAAAAGACTTGTAGAACATACTTCTGGTGTGTCTTGGTGGGACACAGAAGCATGATCTTGAACACGATAGCTGGTTCCTCTCCTCCTCTCCTCTGTTTCCATGCCTCCATGAAATAAAGAGCTCTTATGTTGTGATGTCCCTGCCTGGAGCCTGCTGACTATGTACTGAATTCCCCGAAACCATGAATTAATTTATATATTTTCACTCTAATTTGTAGATATCAAATATGTGTCTCAGAAACACAAAAGCTCATGAAACAAGAAACAAACAAGAGCTCGCAGAGATATCCTGCATAAAAGATGACACTCTTTGAGGACTTCTGCTACAAACACAGCCATTCTTCCCAATCACTTGACAATGTGTTCTTCTCTCCATTTCCACTGAGAAGCAGTGTGTTCTTTCTTCTTGAATTTTCTATGGGATGTTTTAAAAGATACTGTAATTAAATATGACAGAAAGCCTACCAGTGACTTCTAAGACTGGATTGGAATCAGTGCCCTCTCCACCTTGCTTGCCAGAATACTCGCAAGACCCTCAGCCAGAAGGCATACAATCAGTGGATCTTCCCAGAGGATGCCATTCTCCCAGAGGATAAATTGTTACCCGATGTAGAAATATCCTGACACCTGCTGTGGTTGAACAGCCAAACTTGAGTTGTGCTGACATCCACTATTCCAGTTCCAGCCACAGTCTGACGGAAATTTAAGGCCAAAATTCCCCAATTGTTTTAAATTTCCTGGCCCAGATATAAAAAGATGTTTTTTAGGTCCCTAAATTATGGGACAATTTATGGTGCTATAAGAGATAATACAATCATGTTGTCACCTAATTGAGTTCATAAATGCAGCCAAAGAGTTTTTATTTGCTATTCAATTATTTGTCTAAATTTATATGGATATATGGGGAAAATGTTACCACTGTCACTGTTTTTGCAGAATCCAGAGCAGAGGATTTTTTTTTCAGTTTTTCTCAGGGGACCCTAATGTCCTACTAGATATGAGAAGCATTCACTTACCTAAACCAGATCCAAAGGTTAACAAACTCTCAGCTCTGAGAGTCAGCTTTGTATTGGGAATGTCTTTTTGATTTATGTGGTCTAGAGGTGCCTGAAACTGATCAGCACAAAGGAGGTTCTACAAACCTCTCTGCAGTGTGTCTGAAAACTGATATGCTGATAATTTGATTTGTTCTTGGTATAATTTCTGTGGGCAATGATTGGTCTTTGAGTCCATTTTCTTCCTGTTATTTTGTAACTTATGTTACTCCAAGTGATTTAATCAGTTGGGAAGAATCTATACGTGATCATATGAACATTGCTTTTCTATGTATATACTCCGAGCAGAATGTTTCCCATTTACCTAAAATTATTCTACCAACTATCATAATATGAGACCTCATTTCTGCAGAACACTTCTAATAACAAAGAAAAAAATGATGACATTTGTAGTAAATATTTCTATCCCATGATTTGACCAGGTGTAATGATCAGGACTCTATTCTCCAAATGTTTACTCTCTTTCCTTCTCAGAATATACACTATCATTGTATTTATATTGGGCATGGCTATGTTACAACTTGGGATATGATGCAAGATCCCAGAGAGCATTCCTGGACCCTCCATCAAGGTCTGGCAACATAAGGTGAGCTTGCACAAGAAGGAGCCCATGAGGAGGCCTGGCTGAGCCTGCTCTTGGTGCCACATATAGCCAACCAGAAGAGCCACCCAACTAAGGCCTTGCAGGATTAGCCTACACTGAAATATCTCTATAGGATCTTAAAAAAATAATGCTTTCAGAATGCATTAAATGTTGACATACCTCATTATTTAACTTTACTGTGATGACATTTGATGAAAAACACAAGATGTAGTGAAATCACAGTAATTCTACATACACCAAAGATCAGAAAATTATGACCCACAGGCCATAAGTTACTTGTTTAAAGTACAAAGGCAATTTTGTAAATAAACGGGTGTTTGCATGTTATCTATAGCAAATTTACACCTCAAAGACAAGGAGAAAAATGTAATCTCAGACCTCGAGTCCGCCAGTAAGTACAGAGGAAAATAGATCAGCTGAAATGAATGGATTAGCAGATACAGAAGAAAAGGAACAACAGCAGAAAGATACAGAGGAACTCAGATGAGAATGCCTCAAATAAAAAAGAAATATCTGAAGACACAGCATCTGAAATAAAGAAAGAAATCCAGAAACATCGGGGGGAAAACCAATGCTCACCCAGAACAAGTGCAGAGACCACCATACCAGTATGAATTAACAGCTTCTCAAGCAAAGAAACAAAATCAGAAAGGTCATGAAGAACTCAAAGCAGAAATAATTTCTGAAATCAAAAAAGAATTCTTTGGAAAAAAAGAATTCTTTGAAATCATAGCATCTGAAATACAGAAATAAGTTCAGAAATATACAGAGGAAACCCACCTTGGAAGAAACACTGCAGAAAAAGAACTAATAACTACCTCTAAATAGGACATGGATAAAAAAAATAGAGGAGATCAAAAATATGATGGATTCCTTCAATGAGCAATACAGAAAAGAAATAGAATACATGAAAGAGTCAAAGAGATATAGAAGAACTAAAAATATCAATCATGAGTCTACAAAACCATTTGACTGAAAGCAAAGACAGAGTTTCATATCTTGAAGATGCTGGTACAGCTAGTGAAAAGGTGAGAAAGGACCTCTGAAAAACAAAGAGAATGCAGGAAAAAATAATTGATACCTGCAAGATGATATCAGGATGAACAGTGTGAGATTAATGGGCATCAGTGAGAGTGAAGGACTGAATACAAATGACATAAAAAGAATTTGGGGAGAAGTAATCACAGAAAACTTCCCAATTATGAGGAAACAATCTAACATTCAGGTCACCGAATCATACAGAGCACCAAATAGCTTCAACCCAAGTAAAAACACACTGAGACATACAATAGTCAAGATCCCAGAAATCCAACACAAAAATAATATACTGAAAGCTGCTACAGAGAAGAAGCAGATCAGATTCAAAGAAAAACTAATCAGAATTACAGATGACTTCTCTACACAAACCATGAAGGCAAGGAGAGCATGGAGCAGAGTTCTTCAAGTCCTATATGAAAACCAATTCCATCCCAGAACATTATACACTGCAAAACTCTTTCAAGTTCGAAGAAGTGAAATACTTCCACAACAAAGAACAACCAAAGAATTTCATGATGACAAAGCCATCCCTACACAGGCTGCGGAAAGAGGTTCTACAGAGAGAGCACAATGAACAGAACTCCACGAAAGAGAACAAAAGGAACCCACTAAACAGGACAGACAATTAAACACAGGATAAAAAGGAGTAAACAACAGCATGTAAATATCATGACATACATAAGTCAACACATTTCAATTATAACTATTAATGTAAATTGACTCAATTCACCAATTAAGAGAAATAGACTGGCATAGTGGATTAGGAAACAAAATCCAACAATATGCTGTATACAAGAAACACACTTAAATCAAAAGGACATTCATAGGCTCAAAGTCAAAGGATAGAAAACGATACTACATACACCAGCACCTCAGCAAAAAGCAGGAATAGTAATTCTGTTCTCAGACAGTCTCAATTTGATAAAAGGAGTGATCAAAAGAAAAACAGAAGGCCACTGCATATTAGTCAGAGGAGAAATTCAACAGCAAGAGGTAACATTCATAAACATCTATGTACCAAACAAAGGAGTACCCAACTATGTAAGACAAATCTTAATGGACATGAGAAACATAACATCTAAAAATACAGTATTAACAAGAGACCTTAACACCCCCTTATCTCAAAAATATAGATCAACCAGACAAAAAAAAAGCAAGGAAGTAGCAGAACTGAACCAGAGCTTGGAAAAAATGGACCTGGTGGACATATACAGAGTGTTCCACCAAACCACAGCTGAATACACATTTTTTTCTCAGCTGCACACAATTCATTTTCCAAAATAGATCATGTACTAATCCAGAGGTCAGGCTTAAGTATATGCAAGAAAACAAATTATCCCATGCATATTATCAGAGCACAGTGCAATAAAACTAGAAATAAATGACAAAAGAAACCAGAAAAACCAGCTAAATTCATGGAAACTAAACAACACCCTACTCAGTAATCAATGGGTCACAGAAGAAATTAAACAAAAAATTCAACACTATCTACAACTCAATGAAAATTCAAGCACAACCTACCAGAATATATGGGATGCGATGAAAGCAGTTCTTAGGGGGAAAATCATAGCTATGAACTCACATATTAGGAAAACAGAACAGGAACAAATAAACACCCAAATGCTGCACCTCTGACACCTAGAAAAAGAAGAGCAAATGAAACCCAGAATGCAAAGATGGGAAGAAATCATAAAGATTAGAGCAGAAATTAATTCAATTGAGTTGAAGAAAACAGCTCAAAGAGTCCACAAATTAAACCGTTGGTTCTTTGACAGGCTAAATATAATTGATAAGCCTCTAGCCAACCTCACCAAAAAGAGGAAGGAAAGAATTCAAGTACATACAGTAAGGAATGAAAAGGGTGAAATAACCACAGACCCAGTGGAAATTCAGAAGATTATCAATAGTTACTTCAAGAATCTTTACACTCATAGAATAGAAGACACAGAAGAAATGGACAGATTCCTTGAAAGGTACAAATTACAGAAACTGAACCAAGATATAACAACTGTCAATAATCCAATAACAGCCAACAACATATGAAACATAATAAAAAGCCTGCCGACAAAGAAAATTCCAGGTCCTGATAGATTCACAGCTGAATTCTACAAGAAATTTATAGAAGATATAATCCCTACATTCCTCAAACTCTTCAATGAAATTGAAAAGGAAACAGTCCCAAAAATTATTTCTGGAGGCAAGTATTATACTGATTCCAAAACCAGGGAAAGACATAACTAAAAAGGAGAACTGCAGGACAGTCTCCCTCATGAACATAGATGCAAAAATACTTAATAAAATCCTAGCAAATAGAACACAGCAACTCATCAAAAAATCATACACCACGACCAGGTAGGATTCATCCCAGGGATGCAAAGATGGTTTGATATTCGAAATCTATAAATGTCGTACACTATATTAATAGAGTGATATCTAAGAACCATATGATCATCTCAAATGATGCAAAAAAACTTTTTGACAAAGAACAACATTCATTCATGTTCAAAGTCCTAAAAAAATAATAGATGTACTCTACCTTCACTTGATAAAAGCCATCTATGACAACCCAGAAACTAATATAATCCTAAATGGGGAAGAAATGAAATCTTTTACTCTTAAATCAGGTACCAGACAAGGATGTCCTTTATCGCCCCTCCTATTCAATATAGTCTTGGAATCATTAATAACAGCCCTTAGAAAACAGGGAGAAATAAAGGGAATAAGAATAGGTAAAGAAGAAGGTAAATTATCACTATTTGCAGAGGACATGATACTTAACTTGGAAGATCACAAAAATTCCACCCAGAAACTACTAGTACTAATAGGGAAATTCAGTAGCATAGCAGGATACAAAGTCAATATTCAAAAGTCAATAACATTCCTCTACACAGATAACGAACACACTGAGAGGGAAACTATAGAAACAATACCTTTTACAATAGCACTGCGGAAAATGAAATATCTTGGAATTCACTTAATCAAGGAAGTCAAAGATCTTTTCATGGAAAATTACAACACCCTAAGAAAAGAGATTATAGAGCATTTCAGAAAATAGAAAGATATTCCATGCTCCTGGATAGGAATAACCAACATCATGATGATGGCCATACTCCCAAAATTGCTGTATAGATTTAATGCAATCCTTATCAAGCTGCCACCAACATACCTCCCAGATGTAGAGAAATCATTCCTAAAATTTATTTGGAACCACAAATGACCTAGAATAGCAAAGGCAATCTTGGCCATTAAAGACAAGGCAGGAGGCATCAGAATTTGTGACTTGAAATTATACTACAAAGCCACTGTGATAAAATCAACATGGTACTGGCATCGATATAGACTGAGGATCAATGGAATAGATTAGAAGATGCAGAGATATCTACAAACACACTCAGCCATCTTATCTTTGACAAACAGGCCAAACAAGCCTACTGGAAGAAAGATATCCTCTTTAACAAATGGTGCTAGAAAACCTGGCTTTCAACATGCTGAAAACTAAAACTTGACCCAGCTCTATCACCATGCACTAAGCTAAAGTCAAAATGGATTAAAGATCTAAACGTTAAAACAGAAACACTCAATCTGCTGGAAGAGAAATTAGAAGGCAATCTTGAATACATAGAGGTAGGTAAAAAGTTCATGAACAAACATATATTTGCATGGAAAACCCTTGAAAGCATCAACAACTCGGATCAACGCTTCTTGAGGAGCTTCTGCATGTCAAAAGAAATTGTCAACAGAGTGAAAGACAACCCAGATATTTTGAAAAAATCTTGACTAATAAGCAATCAGACATAGATCTGCTGTCTAGACTTTATAAAGAACTAAGATATAACAGGGCCCTCAAATTTAAAGACCCAATTCAGAAATGGGCATCTGAAATGAATACATACTTCTCAGAGTACAAAATTAAAGTAGCAAATAAATATATGAAAAAATGCTCCACATCACTAGCCATGTACGAAATACAAATAAAAACAACACTGAGATACCATCTCACTCCAGAAAGAATGGCTTTCATAAGGCAATTAACCAACAACAAATGTTGCAGAGGTTGTGGGGAAAAGGGAACATTTCTCCACTGCTGGTGGCAATGTAGACTGGTACAACCATTGTGGAGATCAGTGTGGAGATTCCTCAAAAGAGTAGGACTGGAAATCCATTGAAGGTAAAATCTACTGAAAATTTTCCCAAAGGAACTGAAAACATTATATCATATTGATATATGTGTACCTATGTTTATAGCAGCACAATGTGTAACAGCAAAATCTTGGAAACAACCAAGATGTCCATCTTAAAAAAGATGTGGTATTTCTATATAATGGAGAATTACTCAGCTATAAAGAATGATAAATTTGAAGCATGTATATTGAAGTGGATGCCAGTTGAACATATACTCATAAGTGAAATAATCTAGACACACATGTGCAAATATCATATAGTCTCTCTAGTCTAAGAAGTCAAAAGACGAATTACAAATAGAAATGTACAATAACTAAAAAGAATTGAGTCAGATAGTTAGGGCAAACTGAAGTGCATATGTTGCAGGACAATAATCAGCTTTTATTCTGGATGATTAACAATCTAAGTTCACAGATGTAATTGGAGAAATAGAAGAGCCTCAAGACCAGTCAACATTTTGACCCTAGCCTTTCAAGGTCTGCAAAGACTCAGGACATAGGAGAACCTGTACTGTAATATCATGAAACTCAGTTGTGCCTCAAATTTTCTGAGCAAGGAGATTATGGAGCCACAGAGGAAAGAGATAAATGATCTATAGTCTGCCTGGGGAGAGTCACATGGAGAGAAAACTTTCTCTCAGGCTCTCATGGAGATCAAACTGGTCAAGCATTGGCCGTGACTCATCCACATGAGTGACACACACAAAAGATCTACAAAGTAAGGTATAGGATTACAAGAGAAACCCTGAGGGGATTTCAGTGACCTCAACAGAACCAAAAGCTACATCTTTTGGTATATAGGTCTTGATCTATCTCGGTCTTAACCATCCAGCAGAAAAGTATAAAAATGAGGTATAAAATACGGGGCCATAATTATAAGTTGAGCTGTAAATGGCTATAGTCAACAACTTCTTCAGATAACTCACTATTATTATTGAATGCTGGAGTGTGTTGGATTGTGTCACCAAGTTCAGGCACCTAAATTGATTGAATGACAATGGAGTGCCCATCTTTGACAGGTCTAGACAAAGTAAATGGGTATGCAAGGGAAGAATCATGATGTGTGTATATGAACAGTGCAGTTGGGATGGATATGCCATGCTTCTGCATAATTCTATGAGAAGTGGGATTTGCGCTGGTGATAGTTGGACAGGATATTATGTCGGCCTCTGGTACTATAAACAACCACTATGAAGAGAACAAGGTAGAAAGTATTAATTATTGAATTTGTCATATAATTCATCTATAAAAAATAAAATAAGTATATAGCTACACTCTTTTAATTCACAAATTAGAGACATCTGCTATAATACTGTCTGTAAATATAATACCACGTATGCTCGTTGTACGATACTAAAACATAACAAAAACAGTGTGCAATGTATTAATTTATTGAATCTGTCCTGATCATTTGTCTTGAAACTGTCACATTGCTATTTGTTCTTCAGTTAAATAAATAAATAAATAAATAAATAAATAAATAAATAAATAAATAAATAACTGGAAATGCTCCTCATAGAAATTTCAGATCCATTATGCTTATTGTAATATTAAAAAAAATCCCATACTTGGCTCATAGCCAAGTGTAAGAATTTTTAGAATGCATCACATATACTAACACTTCTCAGAGCATGAAATTAAAGAAGCCAATAAATATATGAAAAACTTCTCCACATCACTAGCCATTAGTGAAATGCAAATAAAAACAACATTGAGATATCATCTCACTCCAGAAAGACTCGCTATCATAAGGAAATCAACCAACACCAAATGTTGGAGAGGTGGTGGGGAAAAGGGAACACTTCTCCACTACTGTCGGGAATGTAGACTGGTGCAACCATTGTGGAGGTCAGTGTGGAGACTACTCAAAAGAGTAGGACTGGACATCCCATTCAAGCCAGCTATCCCCCTACTGGGAATTTTCCCAGAAGAACTGAAAACATTATATCATAGTGATATATGTGTACCTATGTTTATAGCAGCACAATGTGTAATAGCAAAATCTTGGCAACAACCAAGATGTCCATCACATGAGAAATGAGAGTATGGTTTTGGCAATACCACTATATAAAGAAGCAAGAGCAGAAATTTTAGGTTCACTGAATAAGTTATTTTTTAAAAGGTACAGGCAGTTCTGGAGTTTTTGTAATTATTTCCAGATGAAATAAATTTTAAGAATGAAACCACATCACTGCATTTCTTGAAACTAATTTCTTATAAAGAACTTTATAGAGTTTTATTAATTTGACTAATGTGAAATTAGTTTTCTTCAAATTGTATTTTGTGTATGTCTCACTTGCGAAGAATAACTCGTGAAAATTGAAGGTTTTTCTTTTAAAAATGGAATTTTAATATCGATAATGAAAGGTCATTTTTGGAAATACAGACTTTAGAATTTTGAGTTAGGCTTTGTCAACAATAAAGTCATTTGAACTACATTAAAATTACTACAACTCAGCTAAATCATAGATGAAATTATGTCAAATAAAAATCTCTTAGAAAGAACTAAAATTGCTAGGATAAAACATAAGGCACATTAAATTTTAAAGTGTATATTTAGCTTTACACTTAAGTCTTTAAGTAAGAAAGGAAATTGTAAATTATATTAAAATAGTAAAAATTAGGTGTTAATTCAAACAAGAAGCACATGAAATTCAAATATTTTACCACTAGTCATTATCTGTATATCAATAAAGATTCATAGAGAAGCTTCATGGTTTGAGGAGAAAATCATAGTACTGGAAATTGAACAAACTTTGCCTTATTTACCAGCTTCTGTCCTCCCCTGAGATAATCCAGTTTGGCATTGAATTTGTTTTATTTCTGTGACACATATCATACTCCAAAAGCAAAGTCAGCATTCTTACTCTGATCTTGTTTTACACTTTAAACAAACACAGTAAGTCTGAAGCTTATGAACATTCTATTTGCCAACTTTGATAAATATAAATGCACCCCACATTAAAACATTTGTACATCAAACAAACCAAAGTAGTAGATGGAAGGTGGAAGCTCTTTCACTGAGGGCTAAGGCTCCCTCAGCTTTCTGGTAAACTTATCATCCTGTGTGAATTTCGTTGGACTGTTGCTTTCTTTCCAATTATCTAGTTCTGACATTCTGTTCTGGGACTTGCTGGGTGGGGTCTTACTTTCTGGTTAAGCTAAAAATATCTGCCTTAAGTGTCTGAGGATCTGTCAGTGAATTTCCATCTAAACTTATCTTTCCTTCTTACAATGGTATACACAAAATAGAATTTTGTAAAGCTTTTGGTTGTAAGCAACCTAAATTAATGTGACTTATTTAAATATTAAAGCAATATTTATCAATACAATAAGGAGAGAGCAGATAAAATACTGGGTAAAAAGTATGTTTAAGAAGACACTTCAATCTGAGCATCTACATTAAAGACAGCAATGTGCAACACAAAAATCACAGCTGAATACTCTCATCTTGTTCTTCTAAATGTGCAACATTTCTAATGTCTTAACAATTATCATTATACCCTCTTTAAAATAAATTAAAAAATAATAAAAAGGTCAAGAAAAAAAGTTAAGGTCTCTTAGCAGCAAGCATTAATGTTTAATTGTCCTATATCTGTTAATTGGACCAACAGATTTGAATATAAAAGTATGTAATATAACAACCATTGTTAATTTACTATTATTGTTTTGAAAATATGTACCATTTGTATTGTTGTATGCTACTGTTTCTGCTTTTGTTTTCTGTATTTAGGACAAGGTCTATAGGGTCTCACTATCTCTCAGATTCATAATGATTCTCCTTTTTTTAGGCTCCCAAGTGCTGGGATTACAGGCAGGTAGTACCACGCCCAGTCTCAATTGCCATTTCAGCACACCCCTGGTGGGGGTGTGGCATGGCACGGCACACCAAGGATCAAACCCTGGCCACTGTGCTCTGTGTACACAGGCGCTTTAGTCTGCTAAGCTATCAGGCCAGTCTTTTCTGTGTTTGTTTTTGCTGTTAGTTTTTGCTTTTATTTTACATTTTACTCTTTAAAATAAAACAGAATTAAATTTAAAAAGAAAAACATTTACCTGATGCTGCATAATAGAAATATCTGTGTGCATTCTGACAAATATTTATTTCTTTTCAAAGGTCTATTTCTTTGCTTTGAAAATTTAATTATCAGACCTTCCACAAATAAAATCCTATTTGCTTATGTGAAAAAAAAAAAGACATTTAGGTTTATTGTTGAGATGTTAGACGCATCAGTACAATGCACATCCTCAGATAACTAATCAACAGAAGCCAATGATGATGACATAATTAGGTCTCTTCCTAGGGAAATAGTTTGATTTTTCTAGAAGGTCCCACAGTGGAAATGTAATGAATGGAAGACTTTCCAAACACTATGGGTTGGACGTTGCTCATGGGTTTGGCATGCAGAGGACCATTCATCCTCTGGAATGAATTTTTCAAATAGGGAAGCAAAACCCAGTTTACCAATGTAGGGAAATTTGCTCGCTATTTGATATAGAAACATCCTTCCATTACAACAAAATCTTGTTTTATTAACAAGTAACCTGTTCTCAACTCAGATGTCACTGTGACCCCCTACTTTGATACATTTTTATTCTACGCAGATGTTACCTTTGTTTTCTTATTCATAATTTTAATATGGAGATGCAAAAGTTTAGCAACCATAGAAAACAGTTGTTCCATTATCATGCAATATAATATGTATGTGTGTGTGCATGCTGGGTATGCACACAAACATCCAGCACACTTATCTGTTCACATTATGAATGCTATGTGTACATATTTCAAGCACAAAATGGCAACAAGCAACTTCACCTGTGTCACCGCAGCAGTGGTATTTATGTATTGTAGGTGCTGGGAGACTGTCCAAATTGCATTTTCTTCAATGTAAACACATTCATAGACATATTTGCTTTCCAAGCAGGGAAGAGAGAGAGCAGCACATACTGAAGTTGGGCAATGACAGTAACCCGTACCCTGAGCCAGATTCTCTCTGAATGCCTGGGAGAGAGCCAACTATGCCCAGGAGCCAACCGCTCTTGTCTCTTAGGACTCAGGTACACCATGCAAAGATTAATATTGCATAACAGGGATCCAAATCAGGGCACCAGCACCATGGAGAGCGAAGAGCAAAGCCAGCCATGTAGAAAAGGATAATGCCTCTCCAGCTTTCATATTTTGACCATGCAAGTGAGTGCTTGTCACTAGGGTCCCTAAAGAAGGGAATCTGAAAAATAACATTGACACTGCCTGCACAGCTTTTGTGCTTCATGGTGTGCACTGTGTTGTGCTCCATAAAAATGTGTGATGCATGTGTGCATAAAGATGAGTGATACAGGGTACAGAATTCAGCTACAGAAGGAAGGAATTGCATGTCACAGTCACAGTGCCTTTTAAAGTGGATCTATTGTATTTAATTAGGCAGAGAAATAATGAATGGACCTTTCTGAAGAGTATCAATTTGCCAACATCTTTCTACTTCAACTGTGCAATAACTAACCTGTTTGGATCATATAAAATGATAACAGCTAAACCCGAAGAATGTGCTTATTTATGACTGTTTCAGAGAGAAAAACTGCAAGGTATTAGAGTTACAATACAAATAAATTTCATTTGAAACTAACACCACTGGAAATATTTTTCAAAATGAATGAGAAAATCAATACTTCTAAAATATCTTATAAAAAGTTAATGTTACAACCAACTTTTAAAGTGCCTATATATGTTCTCACACTGAGAAGATTCTGGAAGACTTCTTTTAGGCTGAATAATATCCTCAGTTAAAATAATGCATATTATTTAAATTATTAGAGAATTGAAGCAAAAATAATTACAGCTCATTTATTCTGTTATTTATCCCATTTCTTGGCGAATAAGTACATGTGCAAGCCCATTGAATAGAATGTTTCCTATAACAACTGAAATGTAGTATGATCCTGTGATGCTAAAGACATGAAGGTTGGGAATCCTTGGGAGCCTGTCGCACATTTGGCAGAGAAAATAGAGATACCTCACCCTGTCTGTGTTCCAAATTATTTCCTCAAGCCATGAGCTCTTTAGTTCAATGAGGTCACAGCTCTGAGGTGAACATAATGTCACAGACTTGCTGTGGTGAGCTTAATAGCTCACTGATAAAACTGTAGTGAAACATGCTTAGCTGTTTTCCTTTATGATCCTCACAGAAAGAACGTGTTTACCACATGTGGGAGGCCACTGCTTAAGAGCACAAGCTAAGCCATCTGCTGCAAGCAAAGAATCAAGTAAAGATTTTAGCTAGTTTCTTATTCATGTTTCTGGAAGAGCTGTTTGGATAAAGGCTGGATGTGTGAGTCTAGATATCAATAAACCTAGTACAGATACACTTCTCCTAAGCAGAAATGAAAAGGCAGAAGTACGATGCTAGCCTTGTGTTCAGGCATCAACTAGAAATCTTAGACCATATCCCTCTCCGATAAAGGGAGACCACAGTGGTCCCTCGCTTGTCACAGAGGTTACTTTCTAGACACCTTGGCAACAAATGAAAATCGGAGAAGTAGCAATGTTATATTAGATAACAACAAGGTTTGATAAACCTTTCTTGTGGGCCGTCCAGATAGCTCAGTAGGTTAAAGAGCTTGCTTAGGCAGATGAAGGGATTGGGGGTTCTATCCCCATGCTTGCCATGCCTGATCCACCCTGGGGTACACTGAGATGGAGATTGAGACTGGGTGAGGTAGTGCACTGTAATCCCAGTGCTTGGGAAGCTACAACCAAGAGGATCACTACAAGTCTCATCTGTGTACTGAGACCCTGTAAACACAGTATGTGAAGGACCACCTGAGCAGATCTCCTTGAAAGAGGAGCAACTATCTCCATTTTGACTGAGCCTGATCCTATTTCCTCATATTGCTATGTACAGAGCTGGCTAGAACTTCTGTTTATCCTTCAATTGGCCTTAAGCAATGTGTTTTGGTCTAGCTGAGGTTCTGGTGATAGTCTTTGAAGATGGTATGCGTGTTTCCCTGGTAAACCTGCTGCTCTTTAATGTGAGCCAGGTTGAGACAGGATGGTAAAGCTAATGCTCCACTCCACCAGCTGGGATTGAGCCTCAAGACTGAAGCTTTGACTTCCTGGGGCTTGAAAGAGTATATCAAAGCTGAAGCACCAGACTTCCCAAAACATTAGATACTATGTAATACAGATTACTATCTCTGCATTTCTTCTCTGCATATGGCAGAGGTAAGTTTAGGCCACCCACCTAGTTCAGCTCACAGTAGTCACTTGCTTTCCACAATTCTCAGTCAATCCTCCTCAAGCCACTCCACTAAATAAAACTCGGTGAGGTGCTGGGTCACTCTCTTGGTTCCCTAAAGCTATCTTCATGGCTGGTCTTAGAACCCCTTGACTCCCCAGTGATTGAAAATATAATTTACTGCTTTTATTTTCACTGTGGGTTGTATTGAAAGTAGTAGATTGGAATCAACTTGATGGGATTCCAAGACCATAACTTTGGGATGACAAATATTGGCTTCTTGGACTGAAACGAGCACCTGCAAATGGCTGCTACACTGGTCCTAACACATTTAAAAAAAAAAAAAAAAAAAAAAAAAAAGGAAAGGATGTGATGAACAGAGTAACTGAAGTGGAGCTAAAACATCAACCATGATAGATATGATAGATAATGGAGAAATGGGTCACAGAGCTTTTTGCTGAGGAGCTATCTCACGTCAGTATGTTCCCATCAGCAGTGAGGGCATTTGTAGGCATGCAGTTACAGCATTGGCTGATCTCTGTGAAAAGCCAAAGGACTTAAATTGAGAGCAGATTTCAGTGGATACCTATCTCATTTATTTTTAGTTTTTAATTTATGTGTTTGTACATAATTACATATTTGTACAGGGTCTCACTATGTACTGTGAACTTGTAGTAATCCTGCTTCAGTCTCCTCAACACTGAGATTATAGGCTTGCATCTACTTGCCTGGGCTTGGTGGCCAGCTTGGCTGGTGCATCTGGGTTGGGGACAGCACTGCAGGCACTAATGGGATTCAAACGCTAGGTCCTTGAGCTTGCTTAGGCAGTGTTTAGATGGCTGAGCTACCTCTGCAGCCTGCACTCCTAAATTTTAATAGTAGAAGTATTTGATTACTTAACCTTAAAAAAAAAAAAAAAAAAAAAAAACCCAACCAACTGAGCCTCACTAGTGGGAGGCTGTCATCAGGAAAGTGCATCTATTATAGGTACTCCATGAAGGACTGATTGCTATGAAGGACTGTTGGCTGGCTTGGGCCTCCAGAAGCTGCTTACTTTCTGTCATAAAACTTTAGAGAATTCAGCTCATGATGAACTCTACATACATTGACTGGCCATTCAGGCCTCTGTGGAACCATATTCTGTACCCATATATTTCCGTGCTCAAATTATCCCATAAAATATACTTTGTATAACTGTGGGGAAGGGGCTCTTAGGTGTCGACATGGGGGTTAAGCAGAGAGGTTATGGAAGGCTTGTGATAGCCATTCTTCATTGCCCCGATTTGAGAGGTTCACCTAGACCCAAGGGTAAGGAAATGGGATTTCGAGTACATTGGGGAGGGTCAGGCAAGGGTGGCCTTGCAATCTACACCTACTTGGTCTCTGCTTTCTTCCTCTTTGGTGTTGCTCCTTCTCTCTGCAGCATGGCTGCCAAGAACCAAGCATCTTTGTCCTCCACACCCTTCCTCCACCGAACCCTCTCATACTGTGAGCTGAGTAAAGGAAACTCTTAAAACGATCTCTGGCTAATTGTCCGATAGAGGTATTAATGATTTGGTGATCCACCTGTTTTGGCCTATGAATCCCTTAAGGGAGAAACAATTAATTAAAGTAAATCTCTAATAGGCAGTACCGTTTAATGCATAGGAGCACCTGGGATCCAGTTCAGTATACAGAGTCCTTCCAGAGTAAGTGTCCCAGGTAGACGGTCAGCATCCTTCATTAAACTTTCTTTTCATTCTTTTCTTCATATGCAATTTTATACTTTCAACACAGATCTATCTTTCTCTGTTCTATCCAATGCTTCTCTTCTTACATCTCAGTCTTATGGAGAGATGTTTAAATTTGGCAGGTAATTCTTTATAGCAATATCAGGTTTTAGAGTGACATGGCAGTCAGAAAAGAACCCCAAGAGCACCAGCCTGATGCACAGCAGAATTCTGAATGTTTTATTCGTAGTCTGGCCACCTTTGTCACTGTTGAAAGGTCACCAGAAAAAATACATGTTGATTTGTTAAAAAATAAATGCTCACATAGCCTCATGCTGCTACTCCAGCTCTACCCTGCTTATAAATAAGAGATCAAGCAAAGGGGATGGCAGGGTCAGAGAGAAGGAGTCAGGAAAGGTCAGAAAGGACTTTTTGCTATAAATACTGGCATTAGCTCCCACTGGGTTATGTAGAAAAAAATTTATTTGCAATAGTTAACATAAGGAGTTCTAAGTATACCAGCACCTTGCACCCTTGATTGCTGTGAGGTGGGCTAAATGAGCACACTTGTACAGGTAGTCTGGTCATTTCCACCAGTAGAGAAGGACACTGAGTTGGCAACACTAAGGCAGGTAGGAAATTGCACTGTGAGGTGAAAATTCTCACAATGAGTGATGTCTACATGGTACTACCTAGGTGACAGTATGCGCTGTGTTGACAGTGTCCACTGCAGCGGAGAAGCTTTCAGTTAATGCTTCATGGTCTTTAAGTGCTAAGAAAAAGTAAATTGGTCATTGTGTGTCTCTGTCCATCACTTACTAATTGGTTCCTCCGAGAGGGATAGGGCATCCACGGGATGAAATGTATACAGATTTGAGTGTTCAGTAACAGATCTCTGACTTTGCTGAAAGCTGTAGCTAGGCCTAAAGATTCAATGCATGGTAATGGAATGAACTGGCAGTGTTCTCCCCAATAATTAGTGGCAAAACTGCAACTAGAATGGTACAATTATGCATCTTCAACATGACCTTCACACTTGCTTTTCTCCAGGAGTAATTTGCTGGGTAGAATCCAGTTGGACTGCTGGATTCTGTTTACAATTTTGTCAGCTCTAGAATTCCAAATGTTCCTGCTACTTGATGAGTATTTTGTTCAAACCTCTTTTTAGCTCTTCCATTTTCTCCTTGCATAAACATTGCTTTTCTTAACTTTGGGCCTATTCCAACCCAGCAGACCCAGTTCAGTTAAAATGTGTGTTATATATTGTTTCACTCATTCATTTACACACTTGTCCTCCATAATATAGAAGTGATATTACCTTGTTCATCTTTGAAATCTTAATAAAAATCGTTTTGCCCACAGCTTACCACAAATGTCTGGTAAGTGAAAGATACCATGTTTAAATTCAACTTGTACATTCAACTCCCTTGAAACACAACTTTGGATCCACAAACACATCTATATTAAATAGTGTATAATATCATTTCACAAACATTCTGCTTACTCTTATTGGTATATCTAGGAATATTAGAATAATATTAGAATAATATTCAAGGTACCTAACACCTAAAGGTACTCTTAATTTGAAGTTCACTTCAAACATGGTCAATACTATTGATTGAGGAATCAAAGCTAATTTGTTATGTAAATTTGGGTGCTTTCAAAGCTGTGTCTTCATTTCTTTAAGGAAATCAGCATATATTCAAAAGGGTCATAGTCAAACAATACATGAACATATTAAAAAGAGAAGTTTTACAGATATTAAAAAATCCAATAAAACTGCAGATAAGTGAAATTAATGACCCAATGATGTAAGAATTGAATATAATCTTACTTGGGTAATTTACTAAGCTAACTTTTCCTTTCCATATTGATTCAATAAAATATTGTAAAATTTAAAAAAATGGACTTCCCAGGGCCACATTAAGATTATATTAAAAAAAAAAAAAAGTTTGCATGTTTCTTGTGTGATGCTCCCAAAGCTCTGCTAGCATTGAAAAATGATGTATTAGAGCTCGCAGACATCACTAATCTGAAGCCTAGCCTCCCAATAAAGAATATTTCCCATCACCCTTTGCACTTGGGTGTAGAATTTAGAGAGCAGCAAGTAAAACTCTAATGCACAGCTCATTCCACTCAGAGAGGAAATCCATGAAGGCTTTTACCTTGATACTTGCAATTCAGAAGCTGACTATAAAAGGTTTTGACAGAGCAGAGGTGGATATTAAATTAATGACTATATTTATCACACCACAGGACTTTTCCCAATTAAGAAGAATACAGGGCCCTCTGGTTTTTAAAAATGTAAACTTCTCCTTCAATCTCAAGTTAAGTCTTGTGTCTGCAAAATATGTTATGCTTAACTCTCAAATATGAGAAAGGTGGCAAGAGGTAAAGGCTGAAATCCAATTTGAACAAAGGTCAACTGGCTGGAACAAGAGGCTCAGGCTTTGCCCTAAGGAGCAGAAGCTACCCTTGTGCCTCTGAATTAATTGAGAAAGCTGCAGCAGCATACAAAGCAGGAGGTGGAGCCTGACATCTTTAAAGATCAAATAGGTTATCTTTTAAAATAGTTTAATAATAACCTTTGCTTGCCAGGGCTTCAGTCATAAAGTACCACAAAGCAGGTAGCTTTAGCAACAGAAGCTACTATCTTCCTTTGACTTTAGCAAGCAACCACAAAAACTCTCCTTTATTAAAATTGGAAGTTCCTTGCAGACCAGGTACCCCTGCCAAGATTAGCTCTCTCTTGGCTCTTCCAGCCTACAGCCCCTTCCCTACTCCTTAAAAGCCCTGTGCTTTACCTTGTTGGCTGCTGTCTTGGTCTGCTACAGAGCCAGCCTCCTTGCTGCCCTCATCCAGTAAATCTTCTCACATCAGAATGCCTGGTCTTCTTGATTGTGTGGGTTCCTATCTAACAAAACCAATACAAATTTTGAGAAAAAGTGTGTTGTTGAGATGACAAACAACAGAATTACTCAACACTCACCAACAAGTTCGATTGAAGCCAGGATATTGCAAAGCAGTAAGGAACTACTGTGACCACTTGATTAGGCAAGAGCAAATGAATCCTGTAGCTTAAGATTTCTCCATGAGAGTATTACTGAGCCATGGTGTAGCTGGATGTTTGTTTTTCTTTCTTTCTAGGCATAAATAAAATAGGTCCTGTCTTTTATTTTATTTTATTTTATTTTATTTTATTTTATTTTATTTTATTTTATTTTTTGTCTTTTTGAGACAAGGTCTCACTATGCAGTTCATGCTGGCCTTAAACTCACTTTGTTGCTCAGGCTGGTCTCGAACTTATAACAATCCTCCTGCCTCAGCCTCCCAAGTGCTGGGATTACAGGCTTGCGCCACCACCCCCAGCTAGGTCCTGTCTTTTAAAGGACAGAATCTCAAAGTGAATGAAATACAAACAACTGCAATCAGAAAAATCCAGGAAAGCATCGAAAGACTGTTTTTAGTAATCGTGGAGTCTTAGGAGTGGTGTTGTCAGTAGATGGAGTCATGGATTTAGCATGTCACCCACAGTCTGGCATGCAGAACTCCACAAATGATTCTTCTTCCTCATCCCCAACTCTGATGTCTCTCATTTTAAAGACCCCAACAGTTTCTACTAAAAGTTCCATGATGTAAATTCATGCTTCTTTCTCCTGTTCATACCTTCTTTCCAGGGCAGTGGGTGAAAATTGTCATGCTTGATAATAACAAATACTTACCTGTACATGTGAAACTCCTACCTGTTGGAGCCCCATTCATCTCTGTTCTGTGAGTGCCCCACTAATATTGAAATAAGTATTTTCACATGACTGTAGGATAATATTTTGAGAGAGGTTCTTGCCATGTGGTTCAGGCTGTCCTAGACTCACTTATGGAGCCTACACTGACCTCAAGCTCAGAAATCCTCGTGTCTCAGCCTCCCAAGTGCTAAGATTACATGTGTGCACCACTGTGCTCAGCTCAGTAATTTTCCTTTTATAGAGAAGGTGCCTTATAGCTAAGTAGATAGTTTGTCAGTCTAATCACAAGCCTGGCAAACACAAGGATGGGTTAAATATCTGGTACTGCATGCCCGTGCTGGCCCTGTGTCAATCCACCCCTGAACCAAATAAGTAAAAAGAAGCTGGTTTTTAACTGCTGGTGTAAAGTTTTAGCATTCACTACATTTTACATAATTTCTGCTTGTCCTACAATCCATGAGTAATCAAATTAGTTTCTTTAAGCGTAGTGATTTTCATTTTTTACATATTTTCACATCATCTAAAAATATGTTTAAGTTTGTGCATGCTGATTGCCAAGAATTATACCTAAACCCTCTAAAAAGAACTGTTGCTATTTCTCTGTTGTTTTTCTTTTCCTTTTCTTACTTCTAGGTTCATCTTATAAAGTAGATACAGGTGTTAAAATGACTAAGATAGAAGAAAAGAGGGGTTGAAAATTCAGTACACTCTCCACTTGGAGACCAAGGAAAAGAATTTGCTTAAGAGTCAAATGCTCAGCTATTGGAGCTATTACAGGATCAAGGATGGAGATCCAGTGATTACCTCAGTGGGCACAATTGCTAGCTCCCGCTGTGCATTTTCCAGAAATCAATCCCGATCCAACCCACCCCAATTGATCATTCAACAAATATTTACTTCTGACACAAAATCTTAGAAAATGAAGATCTCAAGCACCTCTAAATTCCACATCCCCAAACCAGAAAAACAAGAGAAACCGGACAGCACTTTCTTCATAATAATCTAAGCAATAGAATACTGAAAGAATTAATTTTATGTTGGATGGAAACCAAATAATACAGTTATCAAAACCGCAGAACACAGAGAGTCAACACGGAATGTTATGTAGATGAAATTAAGTGCTCAAATCAAGTATATGTGCTTCATTTCTACCTCAGCATTCTTTTAAAACCTCTCACCCCTCACTTTGAGGTGAGTCTCTTCAGGATAGTGAATTTGAGAAATTCTAAAAGCAAATTAAATTTCAAAATGTTTTAAAGATGAACACAAATTTTTAGGGGAAAAGAGATTGAAATTTATCAGATCTCAAAAATATTTCCCCAAGCTTTCTACCCAACACAGCCCCATCTCCTTCATTCTTTCTGGCAAGCCATGTTTTTCTGCCAAGCTGACAGCTCCATTTTTCTCCCTTTTGAGGTTGCAAGACAATAAACACACCAAGAAATACTTGTAATCACTTTTGTAGCTAAATATTTGCTTGTTTACTCTTATACCATTTCAAAGCAAAGGAGTCGTATTTGAGGTCAGAAAATATGTTCCCCTTATTGTTGCTATTATTAAGAAATGATATTTTAAGGGCAATAAATGAAAGCAAATAAATAAAAGAAATGATATTTTTCAGGCAAGCTAGATAGCTCAGCAGACAAAGCACCTGCTTAGGCACATGCAGGGACCACATGCTGTGCCTGCTCCACCCAGGGCATGCTGAGCAGGCAAGAGAGTCCTGGGGTGGTGGCACATGCCTGTTATCCTGCCCTATGGAGGCTGAAAACAAGAGGATTGCTATGAGTGCAAGCTGCAAAATGAGACCTTCTACTAAATACATAAAAAGAAATAAAAGACATTTTGAAGAGACCATTACCACCCCAACAATACAGTAATATGAAATGATGGTCTTGGAGTTAGAATATCATCCTACTTAGAGAAACATCATCCAATGAATCATATCTTGGGTGTCTATAACCTTGTAACCTTACTGGCTTAGGGAGCTATCCAGCAGATAAGGTTAGTGTACAACAAAGAAACTTAAACTGGAGTGCAATCATCTGATAGAATCTACTCCCTGATGAGTTAAGTAGAGATGTTGCAAGTGAACATTTAATTTATGTTTCCTTTTCCTATGATCTGATGTCAGTGTCAGCATCAGTTAGGAAAGGCCTAGGAAAATTATCAAGTCCTTCTGTGTAGACTGCTTGAAACTGATCAACAGTGCATTCTGTCTCCTTTAAAGTAAGTTTTCGTCTTATGCATTCCTGAGCTTCCTGTCCCCACATATCTCTATATTCTCCTCCTGAGAAACTATGATAGAAAATTAATCACACGAATGTATGATAATATTTTTGAGAGAGGTTCTTGCCATGTGATTCAGGCTATCCTGTAAGGAGAATGGCCATCAGCACAGCACTGTAGACAACGTTTACAAGGAGGTTCTTGGGGTCCTCACAACACTGTGTGGCTCTCTGCTAGGCTGTCTGCGATCCAAGACCACCCATAGAGCTCTGCAGCACTCACTTCCACTTTCTCCCAGTTCTTTCTATCTGACAGTGCCAAGCTTCACCAATCTGATGAATGTTTCATATTTAGAAAGAACTTTATCCACCACCAGGAATACTGACTAGGACCACCAATGTATAAAGACACTGCATTTGTAATGTCAGTGCTTTAAAGTAAAGGCATCACTGTAAGGAAAATTTGGAGCTAAGGAATGGAGGATGCTTGAGGTACTGTTGCTAATGTCAGTCTCTAGGAAAGATTCATGTTTAGCATCAAGTAGGAGCCAGTTGCCGTGACAATAAACACAGATTCAGTGCACATCCATGTGGGCACGAGCGCACGCAAACACACACACACACACACACACACACATACTGCTGTGTTCATAATGATGTAATAGAATTTTGTTCAAAAATAGACACGTGAGGTTTGGCCAAATAGCTTAGTGGATTAAAGTGCTGAAGGAGCAGGGAATGAGAGTTCAATCTTCAGGCCTGTCATGCAGACCCCGCCCCCATGGCTAGCTGAGATGGCAATCAAGACTGGGCATGGTGGTGCAGGCCTATAATCCTAGCTCTTGGGAGGCTGTAAACAGGCAAATCACTACTAGTGTGATCTCATAGCGAGACCCTGAAGATCTTGTAGACCCTTCCCTAAAATACAAAAAAAAAAGAAAAAATTTGACATGTGAGATGGCAACCAGAGAATTCACCTTTGAAGTGAATATCTTTGAAGAGTGTAAAACTTCAAATCTCCATTCAGATAGCTTAGAATAGACATTTAATTGTTTACCTAGCTGGATGTGAACATATCCATCTTCAATTCAAGGACTCTATAATAAGTGAAAGACTTCCGGTATCATCCCAGTCTCCATTGCTTCCTCAGGTATAACCTCCAGTATTTCATAAAATGTTTCCAGAGTTACATCCCCATCTGTGAAGTGAAAATAGCAATACCCCTCATGGTATCATGGAGAGAATGGAACTGCTTCAGTGTACTCTACACATGTCCTGGTGTGTAGCACATGTTCAAGAAATAGATCTCTGATCTCTATTCAGATTTGACTGTAGGATGTGTTTTCACCCAAGGCTTTTTTTTTTCAAAACCCCACTCCAAGCCCCCTTAGATGTATACACAAAAAAGATACCTGGTAACTTCATCCTTTATACACCTTAACTCTCTCCATCCAGCAGATTCACACAATACAGGCAAGGGAAAGGAAAAAAGAACAAAGGAAAGATGGCCCATCCTAAAATCATGGCATAGAATGTCTCTTTGCCATTCTTTTAAACATTCTGATAAAGCCAGGGGCTGACTTGCCAATGAATAGAATTGGGAAGAAATTTGATCAGCTAGTTTAGCTCATTTCTGTCAGCATTTCAGAGAGAATTCATCACTTAAATATTCATTAGATAATACTGATACCTTCTCCAACTCCAGAAACACTGACCCAGAGGAGGGATGGACACATGCAGAATTAGCGTAGCTGGTGGTAACACTACAATAAAACACATGAGAGGCATGGAATGGTAAGAAAATGAGGAGGGAGAGGGAAACTACAAAGAAGAGAATCTTCCACTGAGAGGTTTTACCAAAGCCTTGTAAGGATGACGCTAGGCTGGTTGTGTGAGACTAGCCCAAAAAGGTATAGCCAAGGGAGAAGCCAAGACTGAATCCATTACAAAGAAAGCAAACAACATACCTGGGAATGAAATCCCAGTTTAGAATACCATTATTGGTTCATGTGTTTTGCATTGATATAACTTCCGAAGTTATTAAGAAGACATTAGAAAAGCATTGGCCTCAGGCAAAATGTAAACTCCTTTCTCAGACACCTGGCAAAAAGAAGATCATTTCCCCTTACAACTCTTTGTAGAATACTGTTATTTGAGTTCTAATGGTTTCTTTGATGACTAATGAGAAAGATGGATATTCTTTAATGTAGTTGTGTAAAGAAATTGTGATATTTCTGGAAAACTGTAAATTAATTTAAATACCAAATTCAAAAATTCCTAGTGGAATGCAAATAGCTAGACGTAGGGGACTTCCAGCTCATCAGACAAACCGGTCTTAATAACTTCAGATTCTGCAAGAGGAATGACTGCAATGAGTGTGCACTTCCCAGCATGCTCTCTGGCTGACGACGTATTTTCATGGCCCTTGTAGGACATTTCAATAAGCAAAAACATATAATTGACAGAAAACAAGACATGCTAATTGGCTCCATGTTAATCAATAATGTGGCCTACTTCCAAAGGTAAGCTGAATAATACATAAAAATAAACTCTTATTTCCCTTTTTACGGCTGCCTGCTTTCTCAGCAATTATATTCCAACAGTCTGTGTGCAGCTTGCTTGTTATTGCTACTACACCAGTTATTGGCACACACTTGCCTAGCTTAATTATTAATAAGTACATGGTCTTGACCACATATTTAACTTCCCAGAGCCTGTGAAGGGCACAGGGTGTTAGCATCAAGATAGACTGTGTTCACAGTCAGGGAAAACAGCGTGAGACAGGAAAGACAGAAATCCGAGGAAATGGAGAACTCACAAAAATGCACACTTGAAGACTATGTCTTTTATGAATGGTTATGGGGAAAAGCACTGATAATTAATGTGCTGGGGAAGGTATGAAGAATCTGAACCTCTCTTCCATTGTCAGTTGGAATGCAAACTGGGCTTTTGAAAGGAAAGTGTTGCACGTGACTGAGCATTATTCATCCTTGCAAGATGTTAAAAGATGAATTTTATATTTCTCATATTTTCTTTGTTGAAATCCTCAAAAAGGAGTTGGATTTTTAGACAAGATTTCAGAAAAAGTAATCAGCTAAAACTCACACCTTTGCCATGGCATCTAAGCTAATATGGATCGTGTCTTTAGAAGAGGAACAGAGATACTGCACTTGTGCATGCATGTGAGGAACCAGACAGAAGCTGGCTACCAGCACGCCAAGGATAAATGTGTGAAGAGAAACCCTCTCAGGTCTTGGCGTGTCTTCTTCAAGTCTGACTCACCATTCTTATAAACTGAAGCTACCCACTGGGGTCATTGTTGCTGCTGAGCAGGCATGTGGCACTGCCTGGCTGAGTTGGATGGCTATCACTTTTTTCTTGGTATTAAGGTCCTGATCTGGTCCATCAGCAACGTTGATATTACTAGCTACTGGTCACCTCTGCTCCAATCTTTACATTTCCTGCCTGTTCACATTCTAGCTGATTCTTACCACACAGTAGATAGTGATTCTCAGGAAATGGGTACAAGGTCTAGGAAGTGACATTGGGAAGTGTAAATGAAGTGTCTCATAAAGTCAATAAAAAGAGAAGCTAGGATATTTAATAGCCACTCACATGGCATCAAATACACAAGAAAGACATCATCCTTCTAGGTCAAGGTCCTCATTACTTTCATATCACTGAGACAAAATCCTCAACCCCCGCAGTATGAAGAATTGTGGACTCCAATTAGTCCACAATTGGCTGGTTTGAAAAATAGAAAGGGTATGAGAGAAGAGCATTATGGGAGAGAGCTATTTAAAGCATGGTCACCTGGAAGCAGAAAGAAAGAGAAGGGAGGACCTGGGACCAGGAACACATCCTTCTCTGTCACATGGATGGTGGCCACCTCCAAGCCACCATCTATATGGAAAATACAAATATGAAACAAAAGCTTAGTGTACCATGAGAGCAGGGAGCAATAAAGAGAGCTCAAGGAGAGCTGTTCTCTCACTTGAAAATTCCTGAAAGCTAGGATTCAAGGCTGCTGATAACAGCGTCCCTGTTGCTGCCTTGTTCTTTGATCCCTTGCTTGGGATGATATCAGCCAGCATTTGTGTAAACCTAGTGTTAGGTGAATGAATGGTGAAAGTCCATAGAGAAGGTAGTTTTTGTTCACCAAAGTAATTATGCACATTCCTTAGCCTGCCTTTAGCCGTCAATAAATGTGAGATGCTTCTGTGGCTCTGGGCTCACTTCAAGAGAGAATAATCTCAGTGATACTTCTGAAGCTATATTCACTGGGGCTTCTCATGGTTTCTTTCATCACCAGCCCATATTATAAACACCAGCTCACCTTGTAAGAGCTTAGTCAGCAGGAGCTCAGCAATGGCTAATCCATCAGTGAGCAGAGAGTCGCTCCACCACTCAGCTGCCTTCCAAACTCTTGAAACTGCAAAGCACCTGAGATTTGAGCCATACCAAGGAGTTCACTGGATAATGTACGATAAGGGAATCAGGGCATATATGAGAAAGCACCAGAACAAGTAGCACAGCTGAAATCAGCATCAGAGACAATCAAGTCTGAATGATACACGCTCTTAACATCCAAAAAGTATAGTGAAAGTTTTATATATAAGATGTAAATATAACCCCAAAATAAAAATGTTCCTTACTATTTTACAGACTGGAAGGCTTATAAAACAGCTTCTCTGTACAAATTATTTACAGTCAAAAAATAGCTAATTGAAAATACTACCCTAGCCAAAGAAATGTTATTTTCAAAACAGTATAATTTACTCAGATTTTATATATAGTCACATAAAATTCAATATAGTTTTTGAAATTGAGAGAAATTTTGAAAATTAAAGTTAAAAATCTAGCCTTTGTGGGCTGAGCAGCACAATGGTGATAGGCAGGAACAAGCACCTTATGAAAGGTAGTAAAAAAGGAGCCAAGAAGAAAGTGGCTGATACATTTTCTAAAAAAGACTAAAGGCACCGGTGGTGTTCAACATAAGAAATATTGGTAAAACACTCATCACCAGAACTCAAGGAACCAAAATTGCATCTGATGGGCTCAAAGGTCTTGTGTTTGAAGTGAGCCTTGCTAATCTGCCAAATGGTGAAGTTGCCCTCAGAAAATTCAAGCTAATCACTTTAGTTAGTTAGTTTGTTTGTTTGCTTCTTTTTTTTTTTTTTTTTTTTTTTTTGTGTGTGTGTGTGTGTGTGTGTGTGTGGTAACAGGGATTGAACACAGGACTTTGTGCTTGCCAGACAAGCGATTATTCTACTGAGCTATCTCTCCAGCCCATCAAGCCAATTACTGAAGATGTTCAGGGCAAAAACTGCCTGATTAACTTCCTGGGCATGGAACTCACCCGTGACAAAATATGTTCTATGGTCAAAAGATGGCAGATCGTGATCGAAACTCATGTTGATGTCAAGATTACTGATGGTTATTTGCTTCAACTGTTCTGCGTTGTCTTTACTAAAAAAAGCAACAATCAGATACAGACGACTTCTTACATTCAGCACCAATAGGTCTACCAGATCCAGAAGAAAATGATGGAAATCATTACCTGAGAGATGTAGACAAATGACTTGAAGGAAGTGGTCAATAAACTGATTCTAGACAGCATTGGGAAAGATAGAAAAGGCTGCCAGTCTATCTACCCTCCTCATGATGTCATCATCAGAAAAGTAAAATTGCTGAAGAAGCCCAGCTCTGAATTAGGAAAACTCATGGAGCTTCATGGTGAAGATAGTAGCTCCAGAAAGGCCAATGAGGATGAGAATGGAGCTAAAGTTGAATGAGCTGATGGATATGAACCATTAGTCCAAGAGTCTTTTTAAGATCCGGATTTTTAATTTGTGAAAACAAATAAATACAGTTAAAAATCTAGCAAAATGCAGAGAAAAATCTCAAAACTTTAAAAGAAAAAAGTTGAGAGTATTAATTCACATGAAAAAGAATATTAGGACCACTGAGATAGCCCAAGGGATTAAGTACCTGCTTGGGCAAGCCTAGCGATCAGGGTTCAATCCCTGGCACCATATGCCACATTGGCCCTATTCCCAGGTATGCTGAGCCAGCCACTGAGACCAGATGTGATGGTGCACACCTATAATTCCAGTGCTAGGGAGGCTGAAACAGGAGGAACACTGAGTCCAAGCTACATCGTGAGACCTTATAGACCCTGTACCAAATACATAAAGAAAAAAAGAATATGAAATCATTCAACATGAAAACTTCATATAGGTATAAAGAAACTTTTGAAAGGTATTGTCACAGAAACAAGAAAATACAAATGCATAAAAAACAAAAACTTAAAACCAAATTTCTGACCCTAATTCTGTATCATGTGTATACATCTTCATTCTTTAAAGAAATATATAAAAAAGACTCTGCATTGTCATCATACATTCATTTTCAAGAAAAGTACTTTAAATACTGTAAAAGCAAAAGGATTTACTCAATGGTAAGGAAAACCTGGGATAAGGAAATGAAAAAAGGAAAGAGATATATTTATGTATATAAGCAGATTCACACATAAATTGCCTATATTTGCCGAAAAAAGTTTGGATAATTGTACTGCTGATTATTGCTGTTTTTGTCTCTCTCTCTCTCTCTCTCTCTTTTTTTTTTTTTTTTTTTTTTTTTTAATGCAGAGCCAGGGATTGAACTCAGGCCCTTGTGCTTGCCAGGCAAGTGCTTATTCTACTGAGCCATCTCCCCAGCCTGCTGTTTTTGAAAGAAACAGTTAATGCTTATTTTTTCTTTTTATTCTTAACTTTTTTCTTTTGATTTTCTTATAAATTTTCTTGCTTTTGTTTTGTTTTGTTTTTTCTCTAAACCAATCCTGAACATTTATATCTGATAATCTGAGTGACTAGTTTGAAGATAACATCATAAACTATAGCAATAATTGTTGAATTCCTGTCACTTGTTTAGTGAAATTTTGTATTATTTCTAATATTGTTTTTCTCCTATTACTGTTTAGATTCTTTTAGAAATTACTAAATAAATACATAAATAAAAGGAAAACCAATGATATTGATTAATGAATTAATAGGCAATTCAACTAACATATTGAATACTTCTGGCAGTTAAAATAAAACAGTAAGCAAAGAAAGCTCCTCATGGTTTATATTTACATTGTAATTAGTGGGAGCCTATGTTGATCAATAAACACATTACGTGAGAAAATGACATCTACTTTAGGGAAGGTTGTCTTGTAATGAAGTGCTTTGGAAGAAAATCAAAAGAAGTTAAGCAATATTAAGGTAATGACTAAATGTTGAATTTCAACATAAAATTGAGTGGCCAAGACAGTCCTCACTGAAAAAGTGACCTTTGCAAGACTTACATCTAATTTCCAGTTAGATTGGCAAAAAAAATCAAAACTGAAGAAAACAACCCCCAATGCCTACCGTCTTAGATGTTAAAAGAGAAAAAATGTAAGAAGATTGACTGTTAGGAGGTTCCAACCTAACCCTCTATCCCAAAACCCTTCCATTCAGGATGTGGCATCTGACTGGTGGAACAGAATGCTCCATCTGTGCAGATTAATCTGAATGTGAGTCACTATAAGAGCCAGTGAGCCAGTGAGATTGAACACTGGGGATGTGAAACTGCTCTTGTCTCAGATGTATACTGGTGCCTCTGAGGACATAATATATATATATATATATATATATATATATATATATATATATATATATATATATATATATATATATATATATATGCAAATCAACAGAACCTCATACTCAAAGTAGAGCAAAGACATGAACATTGTGGAAAATAGCCAAAGAAAGTAGAAATTATGACATGAGCCAGAGAAGTCGAAACCACCGTTCTTTCTATATTACAGTTCTCTTGCTGGAAAAGCACCACCTTCAAACCAAAGCTTCTGCTGTCTCACAGCTTCTGAGGGTCAGCAATTTTGTGAGCTTTGGCTTCTGCCACTGGCTAAGGGTCACACTAAAGCACAGTCAACGTGGGTTCCTCAGGAGGCCTGCAGTCACTTGTGGCTTGCCTGGGAAGAATCCTTGTCCAAGCTCACTACTAAAGACTTGGCCAGGCCTAGGGTTTCACTGGCTATGGTCAAAGACTTGATTTCTCACCCCAGGCGCCTCTCCATTGCACACTCCCAGCATCAAGGCTAGCTTCTCCCTGAAGGAAGTCTTTGGGAAAGTACAAGACAGAACACCCAAAATAAAGCACATCTTTTGTAATCTGCTCTCATGGATGACTTTGCATCACACCTATAATATTCTGCTCACTAAAGACACATCACTGAGTGCAGAGCACCCTTTGGGGAAGATTAGGCCAGGTTATAAACACCAGGAAGCAGAGCTCAGCAGGTGCCATCATGAAGTCTGCTTGCCACAGGCTGTTTGCTTTTGCATATTCTGTTCGGTCCTCATCACCTCTGTTTCTTCCTTCCCCTTCAGAAGTTCAGAAATCAGCTGCATGATCCTCAGGTAAAGCTCATTAAAAATGGGTGGGGATTTGGCTATCTAGGTCCCATTTTCTTAAGGTTCTCATTAAGCCACCTGGACTTTTAAGAATTTAATGTTTTCCAACATAGTGACAGGAAAGCATATGGTAGACCCTTTCTGAACCTCTTCATTTATTACCACTTAACAAACCATCCATTTTGCAAGCCTACTCTAAAACTGCAAACACACGCACACACACACACACACACACACACACACACACACACACACACACACATCCTCGTCAATTGGGAAGCAAAGACCTACAAGATTCAGTAACTATTTTCAACTAAACTATACAACCAGAGTCTTTCTCACTATTTGTACAGACCATTAAAAATAACTCCTTGCTTTGAAAGATGTTGTGGAAAGAACAAATACATTTTTATTTGGAAGGATCATCGTGTTCTTCAGTATTCTGCACCCTGTTCAAGCTAGCACTCCAGAGTGCATGTCTGAAACTCTCCTGTGTCACTAAAATTTAACCTAAATTAGCACAGGCTCAATTTTTTTTGACCAGCTCTCTACCCTTGTGCCCTTGGGGTGTTATTAATACCATCCTGCTCTAAGGCCAGATCCAATGGGGAGGAGACATCAACATGGCCAATAGCAATTTATATTATTGGCATACAAACAGCTAATTTGTCTTTCTATTCTAGCAGTTATTACTCTGGCTGCTGTTATCTAGTCTGGCTGTGACCCAGTATTGGCATTTAGTAAGAATATATTTTTAAATGATTTATAATAAAGAACTGACTGGAGAAGCTAAAATTCAGTAAGATTTTAAGGACAAAATTAGATAAAAGTCTTCAGGATGGCAATGAAACAAAGTGTCACACATAATAGCACATAGTCAATGATTCTTTAAAGACTTGCTGGTGATTTATTCTAAACTTGGTGCAAATATTTGCTATTTATGATACTAAAACTTTTTTTGGTATATTCGTCCATTGATGGATTAATAGTCTGGTAAGTCCAACTAATATGAAAACAAATAAGCTTGTAAAATAGGAAATGTCATTAACTACTGAATATTTTCGGTGAAACATGGTAGAAAATGTCAGGCATCTAAAGTTATTTTAGAGAAAGTAAAAATTGTAATTAGAGTCATTCTTCCCAAATAATTCCATGCAAATATTTTTCATGCGTGGCTCCTCTTTCCAATCCCTTTGGTCGTTTTCAATGATTAAGCATTGATGGTAAGAAAAAGGCAAGAACAAGTCACACGTAGCAAAGATAATCTCAGATAAATAAAAAACAGAGCATGGAAACTGCAAATGCTACTGAAATAATCCAAACTTCTGCAGGAAGCACATGTAAAACCCAAGTTAGCTGAACTTTATTTTGTTTATTCCAAAGAGGCATAATTTCACTCAGATGATTTGGGACTGTCGTAAGCCTAATTACAATTGGCTTATTTTTATCTTGCAGATATTTTATAGATGGCCCAGTCCTCCTTAGATTGGTTACACAAAAAAAAAACCGTCAAAACTAAGCAACATATTTAACAAACTTCTAATATGTGTGTATTTTGTATGGTCTGCATTTTATACACAAGGTTAGAATTAAAGAAATTATAAATAATTGAGTAATGTATACTATATGTATGTATATATGACTTATTTGTGTGTATACATAAGTAAATATGTACCTTCTACATCACATATCTTAAAAATATCTCAAATTATATTTTAGTGTGTGCCTACTAAGTTTAATTAAAGAAAAATAAGCGCATATATCTTCTTTCATGAGTAGTTCCTCCTTGTCATGCAGTTTGCAGACAATACTGCCTTGACCTTCAAAAATCCTAAAATTGAATCTATTCAAACATCCTCTGCTATGTAAACACCTATTACATAAATTTAGCAGTCCTACTCTCACCCATGTTCTTTTATGATCCCAGGACATAAGCTTTGGGGAACAAGGGAACAACTGAAATTCATGCCTGCTTTATAGCAAGGGTAAAGTGGAAGGAATGAAATACAAGTCTAGCTATTTGTTGGGCTCTTCTTGTTACTTGAGGCTCAGCAGTAAGCCAGCTCTCCCACACCAAGACTCTTTGTCAAGGGGCATCAGGACTTTAGTTGAAGTCACCACTAACCCCAGAACACCCAGGCTACAGAATTTTCCCCTCGGTGTGCACTTTTCTCAGCATTATGCTGAATTCGGAGGTGCTTTGATCCATGTTTTGTTACTTAGAGAAAGTAGGTCCACAGAAACGCTTGGACTGGATTGTGTCCCTTCCTAAATTCATGTGTAGAAGTTCTAACTGCTAGCAACTCTTAATCAGGCAGTTATGTTCAAATGAGGTCATTGGAGTGCACCCTAATCCACTCTTGACTGAAATTATGACCAAAAAATTAAACAAATAAAAAGACAGATCCAGACAAAAACACAGAGAAAACACTGTAAAGAAAACCAGCTGTGAACCAAAAGAGAGTTCAAGAAAGAACCAGACTTGCCATCGCCTTGGCCTTAGACTGGCAGCCACCAGAATGGTGAGAAAACTTTTGCACCAGCCCTGTTGCCTATTTGATTTCTTTACAGCAGTGGCATCAGACTCATCCAGCTCTTTCAGAGCAACAAAAGAGGACAAAGAGCTTTGCTAAATTTTTAGCTTGACGTGCCCTGGGGTAGCTTCTGTAGGAGATTCTCTCTTCTTATAAGGATTATACATAATAAACTGAAATTTTACCAGTGTTGTGTGCTTTGGATTATGGGTAATTTTGAATTTCTGTAGCAAAATGCTCAATAGACTTTAATTGGATGGATAAATAGACATGTAAAATCTAATGAGTAAGACTGAAAAATGGATGAGCTTATCCTGATATGTGGAAGACGATGTATAGGAAACCTGTCAGCCCTGTCACAAGTAAGTTACTTCCTTGAATTTTGATTTGTTTTATCCTGCAAAAAGGACATTTTTGATTTATGTTTTTAATGAAACCTGCACTGGAGCGGAAGAGTAACATCTCTGCATGAATCATAAAAATCTGCTTCCTAGGACACAACTGATAGAACACAAATCCCACATTTATTAGAAAATGATAGATAATCCTAATAGATAATATAATGTTACTATAATAAATTAGAGTTCTTCAGAACACCGCAAATCAGATAAAATGTTTCCCAGAAGATTAACCAGGGAACCAAGGGAAAGTATTGAATCAAAAATATACAACGGAGTAAAAGACATCAATTATAGAAGAATATGCGCTTTCCAAGCTTAATTGCAACAAATGTGCATATTTTAGGATAGAATAATGAGGTATGTCAGCTATGAGATTAAATATAAATCATAAGAAATTATTGTGGAAAAACCCCAAACAAACATCAGGGTTGGTGAGGATTGTCATGGGGATTGCTCAGAAACAAACTCTGAAATGAAGATTTGCATGGAAGAATTGTATTAAGTTGTGCTCTTGACAGTGACATCTGTGTGGAAAGGAATGAAACAAGGGTAGCCTGAAAGAAAAAAAAAAAAAAAACAACTGTGATTAAGTTACAACAAAGCCCTCAACTCACCTCATTAGTTGTGAAATTACTGCGGCCCTTTGCACTTGGTTACTATTGAAAAGCGAGGCTGGAATTATGTTACTTTGTAAACAGGATCCGATGTAGGCTTCACTTGGAGAAGACAGATAAACTCAGAAGAGTCAGCTCCCAGCAGCTGAGTACAGTTTTCGGAGCCCCAGCTTTGTGTCTTCAGCTTGCGTCATCTTCCACAACCGGAAGGACGGTGTGCACAGCATACAGTGTCACCCAAGACAGCCTTCCTCTTGCATTATTAATTGCTACTTGCTTTGTAAGTAGGTTGATCTTATCAGGAATTACCTCCCCCAAGATTCAGATCTGTCTCTTTTCCTAAGAAAAATAATAAGAGAAAAATCTAGTCAACTGCAGAACCTGCCGTTGCTGGCTACAAGGGTGAAACAATACTCAGCACTTTTCCATTATCCACACTGCATTCACCCTGCTCCATGGCAGCACTACCCCCTGCTTGAATTCTTTGGCTAGTTGATAGGATTAGACCTATATTCCTGAGAGCATAAAAATCATTAATATCCCTTATCCAGTCAAATAAGCATTTCCACTTAAAGAGGATGCCAGTTCCACATATCTGAGTTCCAAATATATTCCCATTGCCTATATTATGTAACAAGAATTCAGGCTATTTTTAAAAAATTACTAGCTTCTAAAAGATGAAGATAATTTTGATGCCTGCTGCTTCCTTGGCACAGGAAATTTAAAGGAATTAATGATAATCATTGCTTAATATTTAGAGGGACCTCATTTTGTCAACTGTTTTGCATGGAAGAGTTCTTCCTCATTTAGACATGAGGAGAAATAGTAAGGCAGGCCAATCATATTCTGATACATGATTGCCAGACTATGCATTCTGCCTGATGGAAACAGCATTATACAATTAACGCTAATATAGGGTGTATATTGCAGTAGAAAACACCCTATTATCATAAGGTGATAATCTTCACAAAACTTTTGCAGATGTCAGTTACAAATAGTGAAATATATCATGGAATGAGTGTGTATATCCTCTGATATCACTCCTATGTTACAAATGCCAAGCTTTGGTCCAGTGTAATATTAACTAAGACCTCATTTCAGTGGGTCAAATCCTTGACAATTAGAACAAAAAAACAAACAAACAAATAGCATAAATATATGTTCAGTGAATTCTTTAACCTTCTAGAATGGAAGACACATAGTCTAAGCAATTTGGTACAAATACTTGAGGTTTTTTCAGATAATTTTACTGTATTTGCACTTAGAATTCTTCCCTAAATATGAGTCATTGAATAATCAGCAAAGGAATAAAGGAATCAGCATTGGGGAGTAAAAGCTCACCCTTAATGAAAATTAATAAATTTTCATGAGACTGAGTTACTGAATCTACTGAGGTACAACCCTACTGAAAATTGAAATAGAATATTATTATCTTAACCTGACAAAGCACACCTATGACAAACCAAAGGCCAACATTATATTTAGTGGTCAGAAACTAAAAACTTTCACTTGAAAACTAGAAACAGGAATGGCTATTACCACCAATCCCATTTATTATAGCTCTGGAAATATTAGCTAAAGCAATCAGAAAAGAGGGAAGTAAGAAGAATAAGAACATGAAAGGAAGAAGTAAATTAGAGTTATTGATAATTTCTAACATTCTATGTACTCTACACATAAAAGCCCCTAAACTCCACCAAAAGATTCTAGATTTAATCATCAAATTCAGTAGGATATAAAGCCAACATTCAAAAATAAATAGCATTCTTATATACAAAAACCAAACTCACTGAGAGAAATTAGGGAAACCACACTCTTCAAATAGCATCCGCTCCAAAATGAAATACTTAGGAATCAGTCTAAAAAAGAAGTAAAACATCTGTACAGTGGAAATTATACCCCTCTGAAAAAGGAGATCAAATGGAATTTGAAATTCTCGAAATGGAAAAATATTCCTACCTCATGTATAGGAAGAAGTGATATTGTGAAAATGGACATACCTCCAAAATCGTTATACAGATTTAATGAAATCCCAGTCAAAATATTATGATATATCTCAGAGATCTGGAAAAACAATTGTAAAATTTGTCTGGAACCAGAAGAGACTCAGTTCTGAGAAAAAGAAAAAAAAAAAAAAAAAAAGCATCAGAAGGCATCTCAGTCCTTGACTTGATAGTATGTTACAAAGCTACTGTGATAAAATCAGCATGTTTCTGGCAATGAAAGAGATCTGAGGATCAGTGGAACAATTAGAAAATACAGACACAACTAAAAACACCTCAGCCACCTTATATTTGTAATAGGGGCCAAATGTGTTCACTGGATGAAAAATAACCTCTTTAATAAATGGTGGTGGAAAAACTGGCTTTCCACATGCTGAAGGTGATAGACTCATGTCTATCGCCATGCACTAAGATAGAGTAAAAATGAACCAAAGATTTCAATGTTAAGAAAGAAATACTAAATCTACTGGAGGAGAAAGTACTTAAAATTATTAAAGACAGAGGTAGGTCAAGCTCGTAAACAGAACCCAAACTGCATGGGAAATACTTCAAAGAATCAATGGATAGGATATCACTTTATTGAAAATATTTAGTACATCTGAAGCAGTCATAAAAAGAGTGAAAAGACATCCTGAAAATTGGTATAAAATTTACGTGACTGTCCCTCAGACAAGGGACTTCCACCTAGAAATATAAAGAATAATTTCAAGAAATCATGCCCTAAATTCACAGACCCAATGTAAATGTGGGCATCTGAGATAAATATGCATTTTTTCATGTGAAGAAGCATAAATGACAAATACGTGAAAAAATGTCCATTGTCACTGGTCGTTAGAGAAATGCAAATTAAAATAACACTAAGATTCCATCTCACTACAGAAATAATGTCTATCATCACAAAATTTACCAATAAGAAATGCTGGCAGAGCTGTGGGGGAAAAGGAATACTTGCAAATTGTTGGTGGGAGTGGTACAACCAACGTGGATGGAAGTGTGGAAATCCTTTTAAAACAAGAGTCTATTCATAAGCTGTCCGGCGCCGCTCCCGTCCCGCGGAAGAAGACACTCAGACACTCAGCAACGGGTTCAGCAAGCCTTTATTGAGTGGGATGCAAGCCTCTACATGTGTCCGCTACCCGCGGCTCCTACCGTGCAAGCATTTATCGGGTGTGATGCAAGCCTCTACATGTGTCCGCTACCCGCGGCTCCTATCGTGCAAGCATGGCAGATCTCGTGATACAGCAAGCTATATAGATTTCACAAACCAATCATAATTATACACGTGGCCGATTACTATTGGTAGATCTTACAGCAATGGTGGGCTTATTCTAAATAAGGG
>PVKA01010917.1:15459-62855 GCA_004027165.1 Ctenomys sociabilis | reverse complement strand
TAAACAAGGAATTTAAAAAAAAAAAAGAACTGCATAGTAGGACTCTGTACCAAATACATACATAAAAAAGAATTAATTAAATTTAAATATAGACTGAGATTAAAACAACTATACAAATTATGTTTCAGGAATGGACTAAATTTCAAAACTGGTACAATATATTAATGATATCAAAAAAATTTAGAAAAGACATGGGAAAAAGGCTCACCTGGTGGGTACATATATTGCTTTATCCTTTATATAAAAATTAAAAATCCAATGAATTAAGTATAAGGATATTTAAAATTATAAATGTAAACAATGAAAGAACCAAGGTAAACATTATATTCACTTAAAATTACATGATAAGGATGGTGGACTACACACAAGCAGTACTCAGAAACTGTTCCAGGATATTCATCCAAATTAATAGTCACCTAGGTCCACAAGGAGGTAGGAAGGGCTATAGGAAATTGCTGAAATGTATTTTGGTGAGGTAGCAAGTGAAAGTGCAGAAATATTGGCATTTTGGGATAAGGAAAATAACAGATGTAGTCCACAGCAGTCCTGAAGGCAGGGCAGCTCAACAGAGGAAAGAAAAGTCTGTGCTGGGACTGAAGGATAAATTCTCAGCACTCTTAAGAAGTCGCACTGGACGTGCACAGATATGCAACCTGAGCGAAAAAGTGACCTCATTCTGCCCTGTGAGGGGACATGGCAGACGCACTTGCCAGCACTTTCACACAGAACTTGGTGTTGAATTCGGAGCCTTCTTAACCACCCATTGTCTAGGGAGGCCAAAAAGAATAGAAGCTCTCACATTCTTTGTGTCTCCAAGACAACAGCCACTTCACTACAGTGAGGCAAAAGGCATCCTTTCTAAGAGACACACTGAACACAGAAAAATGGTGACCACAACACCCTGTAACTAAGTTCATGGGGGAAGAGAAAGCATCAATCGACTACCCTGTGGAACACCTGATTCAATGTAGTAGACACAAAATTTAAAAACATCTTGCCAGTGGGCAGCACACTGAACCAGACAGAGAACACCAAGAAACCAACAAAAAATGGTGGCTCAAATGCTGCAACTGTTATGGTTTACGTTTAGTTGTCCCCCCAAGCCTCAGGCAGTCATGGGGCAGACTACTAGACTTTGTGATTAATCCATGATCCAGTGCTGGGACTATGGGTGTATGCGCTGCTGAGAACATAGGTGTGAGTGCTACACCACAGCCTGCAACAGATAGAAAGAACGCAACATAAGGGAAAAGGACTTGCTCTCTGCTGCCACTGCTGCAGCTACTCTGCCCATTTGCTCTTGATGTTTTGCTGTATTCTGCTACCAAGAGCTGAGGTCCTCTGCCATGTGCCACTGTGCCTCGGAGCAAGATTTGCATGGACTGAAACTCACACAAACTGTGAGCTAAATAAACCTTTCCTTCCCTAATTTTGAGTGTCAGGTCTTTTGCCCCAGCAACGAAAGAGCAATAACTGAGACAGTGACAGAAAGGGTCCAGCTGCATGAAGTTTTGCAAAGAGAGGTGGGGGCTTGGACTGGAGGAAAGCTGAGTGCCCACATATTTTCTTCCCAGTGGAGGTTCTGTGTGCTCAGTAGTCCAGAGGCATTCAGAACAACACTGCAGCCAAGAGTCTCACCAGCTGTATCTCCAAAGTCATGGCCTAATGATCTCCAGAAACAAGCATCAGCCCATACACTAAGCAAGCAAGAGTCCTAGCAGGAAATCCAGTTCCTTCCACTGTACTTATTGTCAGATACCTAAAAACAAAGACCCTGAGATATCAGTGATGAAAGTAGTCTTCCACTAACAACCTTCCCATAGCAGTTATTTGTGTCCACAGAAGGGCAGAGCTTATCTGCATATTCCACTAGTTTTTCTCTTCTTAACAGCAACTGAGAAGAGTTCCAGAGTTAAAAAAAAAAAAAGGTTCTTAAAACACTCTTACATCAGGCAGTATCCAGTAACAGAATTCTGAAGGAAATAAGAGCCTCCACATAAATACCTATGTTATAAATTCCTCCCCAAGGAGGAATATTGGTCCTGGGTTTGGAGGAGTGTGGGTTACATAATGCTTTGTCTATGCAGTGTTATATCTTATTTTATCACATATTTTGACTCAAAGATTGTTTCACAGGATTCTGTCAATCTATTAATTAGTTTTAACTGACCTGTCTCCTCTCATTTTTCCATTTATACTTTCTCTTCTCTACTTTGCTTTCTCTCTTCTTACATTTTCCTGCCTTTTTTCTCTTCCTTTTTTCCTCACATATAAGGAATTATTGATATTAATAAAGTATATTGTTAGAAATAACCTTAATATCATTAATGACAAATTTTTCTAGTCTATTCCATATATTTAATCTCCCCATTCTCTGGCTGCTAAAATGATGTAGATCATTTAAAACTCATTTTAAATTATATATTTGTATTTGGTTGAGGTTTTTTTTTGATGTTACTATTAATTAATGTCTCCTCTCAAAGTACTGGTAAAGATTACATTTGGGTACAGTGGGTGATTCCCCACTGTTACATGCTCATACCACAGACCACATCACAAAGAGAAGCTACTTCCTGAAAAGAACTCCATCTATTCCAACTGCTATGTCCAGATCAGCACAAAAACACAACAATCATGGTAAAAACAAGGCACCAAGTTGCTTCTAAAAAGCAACAGCTTTCCAAAAACGGACAGCACAGATAATAAAATAGATGATATTCCAGACAAAGGGAAGTAAAATTTCATACTTAAAATGATCAGTGAGATCAAATAACATACAAATAAATAGTTCAAAGAATAAAGAGAAATAATGTAGGATATTTTCTAAAACAACCAATAGTTATGAAAAAAAATCAAAGAGAAATCCTGGAATTAGAAACCACAGTTCGCTAGCTAAAAGCCCAAATGGAAATCTCAGCAGTTGGGTAGATGAAACAGAACAGAGAATTTCAGAGTTTAAGGCAAGGTGGACATCCTAGAACATTCAGATATTAAAAGAAAAAATAATAAAAATCTATGAACAGAATATTCAAGAGTTTTGGAATAGGACTAAAGATCAAATTTAAAACTCAGAAGCATTGAGGAGTAGGAAGAAATAAAAGGGATTCAAATAAAAAACAAAGTGAAATTACTATTGCAGGTGACAAGATTCTTTAAGTAAAAGACTTTGGAAATTCCAAAAGAAGATTTTTTAGATATGCAAAGCACAAAATAAACACAGAAAAATCAGTAACTTTCCTATACAGAAATTGTGAAATCATCAAGAAGGAAATCAGGAAAAATGATTTCCACTCACAAAAAAATTAATAAAAAACAAATCCTGGAATCAACCAATATAAATCATAGAACACTGAAGAATTTAAAGAAGAGCTAGTGAGATAGCTGAGGGGACTAAGCGCCTGCTTAGGCAAGTGCAGGGATGGGGGTTCCATCTCCAGTCCCAGGCCTGCATGCCACACTGGCCCCACCCCCGGGTGCACTAAAGCTGCCACCAAGAGCCAGCCTGGTGCCATACACCTGTAATCCAGGAGGCTGAAAACAAGAGGACCACTACGAGTCCAAGCTGTGTAATGAGACTCGGTACCAAATTATTAAAAAAAGAATTTAAAGAAGGCATTAGAAAATGGAAAATTTCTTCTTGTTCATTGTCATATTACCAAAAGTAGCCATGGCCTCTATCAAATTTTCAACAACATTCTTCACAGACCCAAGGGGGGTGGTTCTATAATTCACAAAAAATTTCAGAATAGCCAAAGCTAAACCAAGCAAAAAATAGGAAAACTGAAAGAGGCCTCACAATATCAAATTTAAAGTCACACTACAAAGCCACAGTAATGAAAACAGCATGGTACTGTCACAGAAATAGATATATAAGCCAATAGGATGAAGACAGACATAAACCTATGCACTAGAAGCCATCTGATTCTTGACAAAGGAGCCAAAAGTATATACGACAGAAAAGACAATATTGGGGGCCGGGGAGATGGCTTAGTAGAATAAGTGCTTCCCTGGCAAGTGCAAGGGCCTGAGTTCAAGCCTTGGTTTCAAAAAAAAAAAAAAAAAAAAAAAAAAAAAAAAAAAAAAAAAAAAAAAAAAAAAAAAAAAAAAAAAAAAAAAAAAAAAAAAAAAAAAAAAAAAAAAAAAAGAAAGAAAGAAAGAAAGAAAGAAAGAAAGAAAGAAAGAAAGAAAGAAAGAAAGAAAGAAAGAAAGAAAGAAAAGAAAAGGCAACCTCTTTCCTGAGGCTAGGAAACCCGAATAATGCATGGCAAGAGTGAGACTAGAAACCTATCTTACAGCCAATACTAAAATCAATTCAAATGAATCAAATACCAGTATAAGACCAGATAGTTGAAACTGCTCGAAGAAAATACATACAGGGAAACATTTAAAGCCATAAGTAAAAGAGTTCATGAATAGGACTCCAAAAATCAACAAGCAGGGCTTTACCAAATGAACAACTTTCTGTGTAGCAAAGGAATCAATCAACAGTAAAGAAGATCCTATTATAAAGTGGAAGAGAAATCTTTGCCAGCTACTTTTTAAACAGAGAATTCATATGTAGAACATATAAATAACACAAATATCAACTCACCCAAATAACTTAAAAATGGGCAAATCATTAAATATATGCTTTTCTAAAGTAGTACAAATGGCCAATAAAATTATTTAAAAATATTCAATATCCTTAATGATTAAAGCAATACAAATCAAAATTACAATGTGATTCCATCTTACCCCATTCAGAGTAGTTTTCATCAAGAATCTAAAAACAGGGCTAGCCAAATAGCTAAGCAGATTAAAATGCTTGCAAGCAGGTACAGGGGCTGGGGTTTCAATCCCCAGGCCTGCCCTACCAGGCCTGCCCTGCCAGCCCTGCCCCAGGGGCATGCTAAAACAGCAGTTGAGACTGGGTGTGGTGGTGTGCGCCTGTAATTCCAGTTCTTGGGTGGTTGTAAACAGGCAGATCACTACGAGATCCATTCTAGTAGTGAGACCCTGAACACACTGTAGATCCTTCCCTAAAAATACAACAAAACAAAACAAAACAAAAAAACCAAAAACCAAAAAACAATAAATGCTAAAGAGAATGTGGGGGAAAGGAAACCTTCTACACTGCTGCTATGTAGGCACATCAACTATACAGTCATTTTAGAAATCAAAGTGGAGTTTCTCAGTGGTGCATGCTTAAATCTGATAATCTGAGCAACTACTTTGAAGACAATATATAATATGATAAGCATTATTGAATTCCTAACATTTTGTTTAGTGAAATTCTGTAACATGCAGAAGGATTTTTTTTGGCTGTCTCAGGATGCCTTAAGGGCAGGTCTGGAAAGGCATGAGGATCTGGGGATCTAACTACAGTATCTGAGCCTGACTGCTTTTGCTTAAGCAGGCACTTAAACACCTGAGCTAATGGGAAGGCCCCTCAAAATTCTGTAACATTAGTGATTTTTTTACTGTTTTTTATTCTCTTTTTAAGAAAGACTAAAAACAGTTTACCATTTTATGTAGCTATATTATTCTTTGGTTTATCCTTGAACTATTTAAAGACAGTATATATAGTGATACCTGCAGACCTATGTTTACTTCAGTGCAATTCTAAGCTGAAAACACCTCAGATGACCATCAATAGATGAACAGATTTAAAATATATATGTGTGTGTGTGTGTGTGTGTGTGTGTGTGTGTGTAACACAAAGGGATAGTATTTGGCCATAAAGAAAACATCATGTCATTTGCAGGAAGTTGGACGGAACTGCAGACAAATACGTTAAGTGAAGTTAGTCAGACTAAGAAAGCTAAGTGCCATGTTTCCTTCCTATAAACAATTTAGAAAAGAGAAAAAGATGTCAGGAAAGTAGGTGGAAGACTGTTAAAGATAAGGAAGAGGATGGGCATACAGGGGAAGCAAACAGAGAGGACTTATTAGGGTGAAAATTTTCAAAGTATGTTTATATGTATTTACCAACGTAACAAATCTCATTGCTCTGTATACACTAATAAACTGATCTCATACATATAAAGTATCGAAACAGTGGATATAAATCTAACAACAATAATTATAATAAATGTGAACTGAATTAACACTCTAAAGTAATGGTACATACTATGACACTGGCCAAATCAGAACAGCGAGAATCGACTATATGTTGTCTACCCAAAAAAAAAAAAAAAAAGAGAGAGAAAAAAAAGATGCTTTAGTTTCAAATATACTAATAAACTAAAAACCAAAGGATAAGAAAAGAAAAACCATGAATACAGAAACTAGAAGAGATCTGGACTGGCTATTTAATTATGAGAAGAAATAGATATCAAGGAAAGAGATATTACTAGAGACAAAGAATGACATTTGCTAATGTCACTTGTGAAGATATAATAGAGATGTAAACACACTTCAAAACAGGGCTCATAAATACATGATGCAAAATTTGCGGAAGTAATAAAAAATAGCAATTTTCAATCATAAATATAACCCTTTCTCAATAATGGATAGAAAAATCACCAAGTATGCAGAATACCTGAATATATGAGTTCGTTTGTCCTAACTGTATTTCTAGAACCAAGAACCTGACGACAACACAGAACTGTGTCAAGCACATACAGGACTCTTACAAGATATGTCCTTTGCTAGGATACAAAATAGGTATCAACAAATTCCAGAAGACTGACTACCCTTCAGCAATGCCAATAAACTACATATACTGACAGATAAACCTCAAAGTCATCATCACACCATAAAAATATAGGAAGTAGATATTATATGATCCTGTTGATATGAAATGTCCAGAAAAAGCAAGTTTGTGGAGAAAGAAAGTAAATCAGTGGTTTCCCAGGGCTAACAGTGGGGGCAGGGGTTGACTCCAAATCAACACACAGGAACATCTTGAGGTGCATTCTAAACTCTCTATGTTTACAGAAAGTCTGTATAGCTATGCAGCTGAATGTGATAGTGCACAAATTTAACCTTGATAAGGGTGTTGTAAAGATGAATGTGCTGATACATGGATGGCCCCCACATTTTTTGTAAATCTTAATTGGTCATTTCAGATTTTTCTTCAGCTCTTCAAAGCTGAAATAAATTCAAATAAACATTTTATTGAGTTTGAGCATGGTGACGCGTGCCTGTAATCCCAGTGCTGGGGAGGCTGAAAACAGGAGGATCACTTTGATCCAAGATGTGTTATAAGACCTTGTATCAAATACTTAAAAAAAACATTTTTCTCATCATCTTACCCATTGCAGCTACGTACAGTATACGTAATTACTAACTTAATCCCTATGCTTTGCAAATAGATTGCTGAAACTAACAGCCCCTAAGACTATGAGCCTTCTCAACAACGCAACATCTGTTTCTAGACCATTCCCTTCCTATTACCCTCCACAGTCTCTTTTCTTCTTCATTCCACTTTTAACTTCTATAAAGTCAGCTTTTTTAGAGTTCACATATGAGTAAGAACATGGTATAGCTCATGCCTGGTTCATTTCTGTGCCTGGCTTGTTTAACTTAGCATAATGCAATTGAATTGTATTCACACTACTCATTTGTAAAGCTATCTAGCATTCCACTTGTGTGTGTGTAACCACACATATATGTGCACACATATATGTAAACAACCCATTTTCTGTAGTTATTTGCCTCCATGATGTGGCAACCACTCATAATAATAAAAGTTCCTTGCAGTTTGCAAGGAACTCCTGAACATATCACTTCCAACAACTTTAGACAATTTGATAATCTGATTAGGTAACGGGTATGTTAAATCTTTCTATTACACCTACATGGATAAAAGTTATACCTACATTGTTTCTCTAAAATACGAAACGTTATTTGCCAATTAAAAATTACATAAGTAGCCTTTTCTCATTGACTTAGGGCTTTGAGGTTCCTTTAAAACTCAAAAGGAATAAACACTGCTTTGAATAACTCAAAAGGGAATCATTTGAATATCTCAAGTCTCATTTCCAATAGCATCAATGCAGATTTATTATAAATGCTTGATCTCATCATACATTTATTCAGTCAGCATGTCTTCTCCATCACCACCAAGCCTGATGCCTCTCCAGGGAATTGATCAATGAGTGCCACAAGGGCACAGCTTCTAATGTCATTGAATTAGTTGCAATTTTACTTTACATATAGTTAAAATTAACTACAGCCCAATAGTTGTTTATCACAAGATTTTTGTGTCTGAATGTAAACTTTATAAAATTAAGGGAATATATAGAATCTCTTCTAGCATGGTGGTGCAACAGAGTGGCAGGAGCAGAACTGACCCTATTCTTTAAAAAGCAGGTCAACTATTGTTTTCTGAATCATGACTTCATAAATTTTTAAAAGCAACTCCTGTTTTTAATCAGTAAATTCTGAAAGAAACAATGTTACTTTCTCTGGTTGTATATTTTAAAAGGCATTTTCCTTCAAAGAATGCACTTTAAAGAATACCAAAGAGTTTGACTGTGTGTAGCGATCAACAGTATCCAAGTTTTCCTTGATTTTTGTAAATAAAATGTTGAGTTGAATTAGCATATCATGCTCATATTTGATATACTCTTAGCCTACACTTTGGTGGTTATTCTGTTATTTATACAAAATAATTAGACACATTGTAGCTGACCTATAAAATGTTCATATAATCTTTTATACATATTTTTCAAAATCAAGGCACCTGCATATATTTCTCTTGAGTCCTATTAAGTTCATTTCAGGAAACAATAAAACAGTCTAAATCATCAAATTCCTAAGATTAATGTGGTATTGTAGCAATGAAATTATTAATTACTCTGACAGTACATGAAGAGATCATGACTCTCATATGTTACTGACCTTTAGCTACTTAAAAGTCATAAGAAGGTATACTGGCCTAAACTGCAGTATGGAGTGTAAACATCAGTTAAACTCCACAGTGTAGCCAGTTTAATAGTGTAGGGGGGTGCAGGAGTAACAAGTTTTTAGTTTATAAAATTAAAAGTGCAGAATTATGCACCATTGCATTGTATAGTTCATCTTGTGATATAAGTGAAATGAATTAGGCAAGGGAAAACACAGTCTACGTGTACAAAAATCAACATAGTTACCATTTCTTCCAAGCATAAATCCACTGAAGGTGTTTTATTTTATCTTGTAAAGTTATTTTTACTTTAAAGTCAGTCATCCTGGCGCTTGTTGAAAAAACCAAGAGCACCTTTTCTTCAGTGAACATTCTGTTAAGTTAATGAGAATTTGTGAAATTACCACGGAACACACACAAATCCACATTTCAAATTAGTTGTAAAATGAAGGAAATAATGTCACATACTGAACTAGGAGTCAGGATTAAAATATCAGAAGAGGAGTCTGAAATTCAGAGGCCCATATTTTAAGAATTTCAATTTTCAGAAGAGTCAGTAATGGAAAGGCTAACAGAATTTTGAGAAATCGAAGAACAAGTAGGAATTGAGAGTAGTATTTGTGGACAAAATTTAACCACTCCATATACTATACAATTTTCAACAAGTGGACAGGGTAAAAAGCCATTTATCTAGAAGTTTATTCTTATGTTTCATTAATTATAAAATCTCAAGTAGGCTTTTGTTTTTGAAATCAGGTGTGGGAATTGGATGCTTAACTATAATTATGTCAACTCAGTATTATATTGAAAATCTTAAGCAAGGCAATAAAGTAAGAAAAATCTTATTTTAAAAGGCTTTCATGATTAAAAATATAAATTAATATATTACTCTCAATTGTATAATTATTTTAATAGAAAATGTCAAAAATTTTCAGCCAAAATTAGAACACATAAGTCTAGAACATCACTGGTTACATGGCTTAGAAGATTTAATATTACAAAACATAAATTATCTCCAAATTCGTCCATAAATATAATGCAAATTCAGCCATTCCCAACAACCTTCCCCTTTGAATACGACATTTGATTTTAATATTTTTATAAATCTGAAGTAGAAAAATATTTATTTAAAGTGGTAGAAGAGACACTATCTAGAAAGGATTTTTTAAAAATATCTTACTACATAAACATTAAACACATACCAAAAGGCATCATTTAAAAAGATAAAAGGCGGGCAGGGGATACAGCTCAGCCTGCTTGGCAAGTGCAAGGTCCTGAGTTCAATTCCTGGTACCTCCACCCTAAGAGACAGAGACAGAGACAGAGACAGAGAGACAGAAAAGGCAAGCCAAGGCCTAAGAGAAAGTATTTGCAACAAAGCTTTTCTTCATCCCTGTTTAAAGGCCTTTCACCAAGGATGTTATCATAGGCTTAATATGAAAAATTGTTCAACAGCATCAGCAATCATGTATGTCAGAATGGTGAAAACTACCTTTATATTGGTCGGAGATTGTGCAATGAGAGTTTTTCTGTATTTCTGGCAGAAACATAAACTTGGAGAAACGCCTTGGCACAACGTAAGGAGGAGCCTATGCATACCTTAGGACACAGTGGAACCACTTACAGGTCCACATAGAGTAATTTTCCACACATACACCAGTGCTTATGTGCATGAACGCTCCTAGAGACATTATTCAAAATAAGTAAGAACTAGAAACAACCCACTGTTCACCAACAAAGACATGGATAGTAACTTGATACAGGCATGCAGTGGAATACTATGTAGTACACAGGTTCTCTTTGCATACAAAGTCAGTGAGACAATCTTTGACTTTTCTCCATACCTTTTACAGAAATTTATATATCATGCAACTGCTTAGAGTTTTATCCAAATTTCCTATAACATTACCCATAATTAGCTTAGTAGAAAGCATTATGCCTTTTTACTTTCAATTTCCTTGACACTTCCTTGGTAATAGGAGCCTAGATCTGTTTCAATACAATTCCTTGAGTTTTTGTCATAACAATGGGAACATTTTTTTTTTTGAAGGAGGTGTATGATTACTAAATTAATAATAATGGAGAACTATCGGCCACTAACTGGGTGGGGACCAAGAGCTGAAAGGAACAGGGAAGGGCGGGAGGAGAAGGGTATGGAAAGAATTAGGACACAATCTGTACATGCACCAGCACCACACAGCACATGGAATGGTCATTATGTACTGGAAATGTGCCATAATAAAAAGTGTAGGCAAAGCCAGGTGTGGTGGCGCATGCCTGTAATCCCAGCACTTGGGAGGCTGAGGCAGGAGGATGGTTGTGAGTTCGAGACCAGCCTGAGCAACAAAAGTGAGCGTAAGGCCAGCCTGAACTGCATAGTGAGACCCTGTGTCAAAAAAATAAAAGAAAAAGAAAAAGTGTAGGCAAAAACAACACCACTGATTTTCTTTCTATCTTTTTTTTTTTTTTTTTTCTATTTAGGGAAGGGTCTACAGGGTGTTCAGGGTCTCGTTACTAGATGGGACTCCTAGTGATCTGCCTGTTTACAGCCTCCCAAGAGCTGGGCTTATGGATGCACACCACCATGCCCAGTCTCAGCTGCTGCCTCAGTGTGCCCCGGGGGTGGGGCTGACACTGCAGGCTGGGGGATTGAGCCCTCTGCCCCTGTGGCTTGCTTGCAGGCGCTTTAATCTACTCTACTATTTGGCTGGCCCTACCAGTGATTTTCTTCAAGGCATAATTTTGGTCTTTCTGTATTTTTCTTTATCATCTTTTGAGATAAGAATTTGTTATACAGTCCAGGCTGACCTTGAATTTACTTTGTAGGCCATGCTGGTCTCAAACTCCTGGAGATCCTCCTGCCTCCACCTCCCAGGTGCAAGTGCTAAGCTAGCAGGTATGCGGCATCATACCTGGTTCATGATTCCAATCACATCTGTTTACACATATTTTCATTAAAATAAAGATAATTCAGTTACATATTTCATTTTAAAATGAGACCCTGATGTGGCAACTTTATTCTTGTATTTACCTACAGGAGACTAGGTGTTAGAAATTGTCCAAAGTATACATAGCAAATTTTAAGGGTTCTTGAAACAAATGCGTTGAGGCCAATCTGAGCAATGAGTACTATATGTAAATAAAATTTCCAAACCCATTTTCCATCAGAATTTTCACCTCTACCAGTATATTATTATTTACTTTTTAATCTTTCACAAGGTATTTCTTTTCCCCATCAAACATATTCAGTTAAGGATTGCAAATGGGATAGGATTTTTAGGAATTAAGCAAAATTTCAGTACACATTTTCCACTCTTCTCGCTCTGTATCTGTTGCACTCCTATATTGATACTGACCCTCCAGGTTCTTTCAAAACAATGGAGGAAGGACCTGAGAGCTTCCTCCTGCCAGTATTCACCTGGAACAAACCAGTCTGACACCTCCCCAGCAGGAATCTCCAGGAGAACGCAGAGTGTACACGATAAGCTGGCATATGAAGTAGTTCCGTTTTATTTGGTTACTATAATATGGGCCGCATATTAGTGGTTTACTAATTACTAGATGCAAAAATCCAGCCTGTCCACTGTTCTTTTAAAGTAGTCCTCTAATATCAGTGTATGATTAACTTAGGTAAGAGGGTTTATGGATTTATAGTTTACATATAATCTAAAAGTATTTTGCCAAACATAAATTGACAAGAAGTACCACGAACAGGCTACACTTGTAAAAGTTTTTAATTTGCTTATATTACTATTTATGTAGCATAAATGTTAATATTCTTTCATGGCATAGAAAAACAAAAAACAGGAAACATGATAAACTCATTAAGCCTATTTTATAATTAGAAGAAACTATCAGGAAACATTTAATTAAAACATTGGGTTTTAAAATGGGTATTGTAAAGATCTGTTATTTCAAAGAATGTTCCTTTTCTATATTAAAATACTGAAATATGAAATGAGGCCATGGAAGAACTTCACAGCCAAACTGCTTTCTAGTGTATGAAATATCATTAGATATTCGCTTTCATTTCTGTGAAAGTCAAAACTAAAGATTAAGGTAGGAGTTACAGTAGTAGATCTGCAGCTGTCAGATTTCACTGAATTTTACTGAAAACTTCCCTAAAACATAAGCAATATACTTATTCCAAAAATGCACTGCTGGGTGTGGTGTGGCACCCATGTAATCCTAGCACGCAGGAAGCATTCAGCAGCCTCAGGGACCACTGCAAGCTCAAGGCTTGCCTGGGCCACATAGGGAGCCTGGGACTCAAAACAAAACAAAACAAAATTCCTGACTGCAACTCAGTCAGGAGACCCCAGAAAAAGCCACATGTCAAATGTACAGTTTAATTTAACTTCTTTAGGGCTATACCAGATTTTTGTAAAGTACATTAAGACTGAACAAAATTTTGACTCCTTTGACAGTTCAAAAAAAAGAAAAACACAAGAAGTGAGGTAGTCAAATAACAGGATTTCTTTTAGTTAAAAAAAAACAACATAGTTTACAGGATGTAGTCCTCCCATGAAATTATTTCTAATATAGTCTTCCATTCTGGTCTCTTATTTAAACATATCCATGCACTTATTTTATGAATGAAATCCTGAAAGATAGAGGTCACGCTAACACACATGTTAAAAGTGGAGTGAGCTTTTTTTTTTTTGCACTTTCTGATAAGGTGATGAAACAAGCAAATTCTTTAATCTGTCACATAGTATAACAGCATCAATTTTAAAATAAAGCATCAGGAAATAATCAGTAAAATAAGCACTAGGAAATAAGCACTTAGAAAAATAGTAAATGATATAAAATGACTCAATTTTATAGAAGAAACTAATGTCAAAACTGATTCTTTTTCAAGGAATTTGAATTTTAATGTTGCAATGAAATGAACAATATTTCACAGAAGATTTGAAGGAAATTTAATATTTCAAAATCACATCTTAGAAACAAAAGAGTTGGGATTTTGCTGTTAAAATGTTTATGGATGGGACTAGTTTGACAATTCAGCTGTCGGATGTGACTTTCACAGTCTGTTGGTAGTCTGTAGGCAGGCCATCACACATCTGTGACTCTGAGGTTGATTAATGAGTCTTGCAGCTCATTGCCACCATCTGAGGAAGGGCTGTGGCCTTTCTTAGCTTCAGTGGTTTCTTGGCCTTAAACTGCAGCCCTGCCAGGGTATCTTCCTTATGAAAATCACACCTGGTTAAAGCTAATGAAAAGCTCAATATGTCATTTTCTAGACAAGTCAAAAAGCATATAAAACTAGACAAAAGACGTATTCAAGTAACACGAGTGCAGTTTTGTCATAACCTGCCAATCCAGAAAGTAACATAAAAAGGTTTCCTCAATGACATATTTCATAGTGTCAACTGGTAGAGGGGTAATTTTCAATTTCCTGTGCTACAAGAGGACATCCATGATGCCAGCTCCCTGGCTAGCCACACTGTGTACTTTCAAAAGAACTGGGAAGGTTGTGGTTCACGATGAGAGACTCACTTAGCTTTAATTATTTACAAATGATGACTGGGATTGGTGAGCTTTTCAGTGCCTTTAAGTTACTGGATTTTGATCAATCCACTGGGAGCAGGGCTGGCTTTTTGAGATCTTTCTCTTAGATACCAAGGAGCCATGGCAGACTGCTTTTCCCTAAGCTTGTTCTGGAAACTGAAAAGCCTTTTAAACATATATGTAATATTTTTTATACAACGGAATATTACTCAGCTATAAAAAACAAAAACTCAAGGCTTTTATAGGTCAATGGATGAAACTAGAGACCACACTCTTAAATGAAATAAATCACAGCTGCATATGTAAATGCCATATTATCTCCCTAGTGTAAGAACCTGAAAGAGTAAATAAAATCTGAAAGCTACATTAGATACTGTGAAAGAGAAATAAACTTTCAAAGGGAAGAAACAACTGGGAGGAAGGAAAGGGGAAAAGAAAGAAGAAATATATATATACATATACACAAGATAGCTAGGATAATGGTACTGCTGATTTCTATTGGTCTATTGAAAGGAACAGCTAATGTATAATTTTTTTTCATCTTTGTTATTTTATTTATTTTTTATTTTTAGCTGTTCTGGGGATTGAACTCAGGAACCTGCACTAGCGAGGCAAGCACGTAGTCTATTGAGCTATCTCCCCTGGCCCTTTTCTACTTTTTTTTGACTAATTTTTCACACTTATATCTGGTAATATGAAGAACTAATTTGAGGACAACTATTGTTGAATTCCTATCATTTTGTTCAATAAAATTCTATATAGTTTCTAATGTTTTGTACTATTTTTGTTTTCTATAAAAAATAAAAATAAATCATTTAAAATTAAAAAATTAGCCTTTTCACACACAAAAATTTTTTCTATATTGCTTTTTAATTAAAAAATAAAGTGTGAAGCCGGGCGTGGTGGCGCATGCCTGTAATCCCAGCACTAGGGAGGCTGAGGCAGGAGGATTGTTGTGAGTTCGAGACCAGCCTGAGCTACAAAGTGAGCTTAAGGCCAGCCTGAACTGCACAGTGAGACCCTGTCTCAAAAAAGACAAAAAATAAAAAAATAAAGAAATAAAAAAAAATAATAAAGTGTGAATTAGAGAAGAAGTTAAAAGGGTAGAGAAGGAAAAAACAAAGCCAGGACAAGCAGGGGTCTGAAGGTGCATGCATCCTACTGCTCAGAAAGCACTTGGAGCTCAAGGAAACACAGAGGGGGCCATTCTCCTCTCAGGACTGTACACTCTAGCCCTATTTCTGAGCTCTCTAAAATGCCAATACTGCTGACCTAAGTATGAAAAGTCATGCTAAAGGTGCATGCTTGTTATTCTTTATTCTAGATTTTGGACCAGTGTTCCCTTCTACTAGCTACACACTGAGAATTACACAGAGGCCTGGACATAGTTATGTAGTAGAGGGAAATCCGAACACTCTACATACTGTCAGTGAACGAACAGCAAATCTCCCAGAATTTCCATCCCTGCACTTTCCATTTTCTGATCCATGACATTTACAAATCTACTCACATTATTGCAATTCCTTCAGAGTTGGAAGAACACTTGGAGGGCATTCTGGTGGTTATTCACATTCTCACTACCTACCAGAAATCCAGAAATCATTTTTTTTTTTTTTTGCAGAATGAGGGATTGAACTCAGGTCCTCGTGCTTGCCAGGCAGGTGCTTATTCTACTGAGCTATCTCCCTGGCCCCCAGAAATCAAAATTTTATTTAATAAAGAATGAGGAGCCAGGGAGATAGCTTAGTAGAATAAGCACCTGTCTGGCAAGTACAAAGTCCTGAATTCAATCCCTGGTTCCCCCCCCCCCCCAAAAAAAAAGGCAGGCCAAACAGCTCAGCAGATTAAAATGCCTGCTTAGGCAGATGCTGCAGCCAGGGTTCGATCCCTGGCCTATTGTACTGGCCCTGCCTCCGGAGCAAGCTGAGAAGGCAACTGAGGCTGGGAATGGTGGCATACCTATAATCCCAGCTCTTGGGAGGCTGAACAGAGGCAGAGCACTACAAGTTCAAGCTATATAGTGAGACCCTGTAGATCCTAAAGACCTTGCACTAAAATGCAAACCCCCCAAAAAAAACAGTGAATTATTGGTCAAAAAATACATGCTTGTATCCAGTAATTTGAACAACTACTTTGAAGAAATATGCACTATAACAACCATTGTTGAATTCCTATCATCTTTTTTTGAAATTCTGTATTGTTTCTAATGGTATTTTTATTATTTTTTCTTATGCTTCAAATAAAAAGGAGAAAGAAGAGTGTATTATGTCTAAACACTACCAATGTTTCTAAAATAAATATTCTCTTTCATTATGTCATAATCTAAAACTTGTTATTAGCATTATAATCATCTATGTGATATGTATACTAAGAATCATGAGAAAAACATGTCACAATCCATTTCTCTTAATTTTTAATTCTGTTATTTGGAAAAATTTGGGTTGATTTTGCCACATAAAAACACTGATTATTTCAAGACATTAAGTGAACAATGTTAGAAAAGGTTACTTAAGCATTAAAAAAACATTTGATCATTTCAACAAATTTTCATGTACTTATAATGTAATCATGGTTATAAATTTGAATTTCATGAAAAATTTTAAAGTGATAATAATTGTTGTGCTCTCAGAGATTCTGATTTAATCTGTCAGTGGGAGGCCTGGGCATAATTTTCCCCTTTCAATAAATAAAACAAAACAAACAAACAAAAACCATACTTATCTCAAATTATTCAAATATGCCACTAATTATGTGCCATTGACATTTTTTTTTGGTAGCCTAAAATAATAACTCAAGTCTACAAGTGAAAAGTGCGGTCTCAACTTGAACTAGAAAATCAAATGAGCAGTCTTTGGTATCCTTAGCTTTATTATTATGGTTTATAAGTTGAATCAGAAGCCAAAAGCCCTGGGCTGAATTCACTGTTGAACTGTCCACTTGCTCTGACTTTAGTACATCCCTCAACACAAATATTTTCTAAGGAATAAAACGAGAAAATTAAGATTTTTTTTTTCCTATTTTCAAAGCATGTTTGCCAAGAGTTTCTCAGGGGGCAAAATGCTTTTCTTAAATATTACTCAGGGTACCTACTTGCTTCCACTACTAAAGACAGAATTTAAGCCAAGGTACTGTGGTCAGCGAAGCCACCATTCTCCTACAGGCAGCTCTGAGATCTGAGCACAAAACAACCACGGTGCTCTCTGAGCTCTTACTCAAGATAAAACTATTTTTTATTTGGGAATTAAAGAGATGATGTTTAAAGAGATGGTATAGCAGAGTGGCTAGCAGGAGACTAAAATAATATACAGAGAATCAGACATTGCTCCAGAGTTCAGCACAAGGGCAACATGGGAATCAAGTCCTAAGGGAAGTCACAGCCCGCGGAGGGACAGTCTAGTCTCCCTAACCAGCCAAATTTCCTGTTACAACATATCTTCTGGTGTCAGTTTGATTTGAGAAAGAGAAGGATCTGATCTTCTCGACATGGCAATTTTCACTGCAGATTAGTGAAACAGAATTATGGTTTTGATATGTAATTCTAAAACATTCCTGAGTTTGTTGACTAGGAGTTATTACTACTGCCAGACTTTCAATGCTGAACATTCGGTCATAGACTTAGGTAGAAATCCAAACAAAATTATATACTGCCCAAGAATTCAGCCTGTCTTTCAGCCATGAGACACTCAGTAACAGAACATTTACAAATACAAATAATGTGTTATAGCTTGGATCTAGAATGACCCCCAAAACCCATGACTAAAGGTTCAGTCCCCAGCCTGTGGTACTCCTGGGAGATGATGTAGCCTCTTGGAGGCAGAACACTTGGCATCACTGGGGCTGAACCCAGCCTGTAGGACTCTGATAAGCTTCCTTCTTTTTTTTTTGCTCCTAAGCAGGACTGGGCTTCCTAGGCCACATGTTGTACTGCCACAGGCCCCCAAACAGTGGAGACCAAAGCCCCAGGCCAAGATAAAATCCTCATTTTAGGTTGATTATGTCGGCTACTTTGTTTTAGTAATAAAAGGCTGAGAAACACACAACTCAAATAGTTTACAAATAAAGTATTTGTTTCTATGAACTAAGAGAAAAAGAGGCTTTCAGAAGGTGCCGAAACCTTTTTGTTTTGCAGTGCTTCCCACCCTTCCTTAGAAGCAATCACATGTAGATGGAGCATTGTGCAGTGAGGAGGCGAGTCAAGCTCTTTGAGGGCAGCTTGCATGTCTCACAAAGACTTAGGCACCAAGCTGCATGCGAAATCCTGTACCAAAAGGCAGCTCTGTCAGCCCATCTGCTGCCTCCTGGGAGATGAATTGCACATTTCAAAGTGTGGCAACATTCCACTATAGCATAATGAAGAAAATGAAAAACATATTAGCAAACCAAACACTTCGGGGAAATTTCATTTCAAATTGTATGCTGTTTTGCTTTTAAAGAAGTAAAATTATTAAATAAAATGTGTGAGAGGAAGCAAATATTCTTCCTTGAAGCAAAATTAAAAATGCTTTTACTTTGTGAGAAATAACATTATTTCCAACGAATGCATTAAAATCACACATATAATCCACATCCTCAAAGTTGTTACGAAGAGGCATCTATATGTGTGTACTTTAACTGAAATCTAATTTCAGTCCTGAAATTCTTGGTAGAAAATGAGCTACAAGATTAAAAAAAAAATGAACAATTAACTAAGAAATGATTTCACTAAGTTTCTCCTTCAGATGGACCTTGGGATCTGTCAATTTAGTTGGAAGCCATCTCAGACCGGTCCATTCAGAGCATCAAACTGAAGCACAATGACCTGCAGCCAGGATTCCAACTGCCACCAGGTCCTGAGCACCGCAGAACAGACTTTGCAACTCCAGAATGGCTTGCAAGAATGTGGAGTGATTACGAGTGAGACAAATCAGGTGCACCGCCCATACTTGACCAAGGCCAGTAATAAACTAGGACATGTTATCTGAAGAGCCATCAATCACACAATAGTGTCCTCACGAAGGGACATCTCACATCAAAGCAACATAAAAATGAGGCAAATAGAATTTTAGTGACAGACAACAAGGCTATTCGATCTATGAATTACATGGGCCCTGCAATTGTTTACACATGTCTCAGAACTTTCAGGGTCAGACAAGGCCAAGGATTTGGAAAAAAGAATCTGCAAGTCATTTAATATTCTCCAGATATGGGCCTATTTAGGACATGTGCCCATTCTCCCCTCCTCAGACCCCTCACTCAATGCAGTCTCAGACTTCATCTAAAGAACCTGACATTTATTCACTTCACGGTGCCTATGTTGCAAATAGAACTGATTAAATGTGAAAAAGGCACTGAAAACAACAACAAAATTCCCCTATCTTTAGCCCAAATAGCCTAGATATAGGATACTACTTGTACTACTAAGCCTTATGTCACTGTGCAAAAGAGCCTGAGATAATCAATTCATAAAGGTTTGTCTTGGCTCACATTTTCATAAGTCCAGTCCGTGGTCATCTGAGCTTATTACTTCAGGGCTATGGTAAATCTGAAGACCTTGGCAAGCATTTTAGTGGAGCAAAGATGCGTACCTCCTGGTGGTCCAGAGTCAAAAAGAGAGGAACAGGATGGGCTCCAGTACCCTTCTAAGCACATTGCTCCCACTGACGTAAATTCTGTTGAACATTCCTCCTCCTAGAAGTCTAGGGACGATACCGCAGTGCTCTCTTTCTCATGCTGTGTTACTACCTGCATGGAACACTCCATGTTGACGGCCTCTCTTCGGGGCTATCAGCCTGATGGGTCAAGTCCTACTCCTCCTTTACTTTGTGTGAGTTTGCTGTCTTTTCTGTGATCTCCAACTGTGGTTCTGTAGTAGTTCACATGAATGTCTCTTCTATCTATATCTACAGCTTTTTGTTTATCTCTTCCACTAGATCCTGAGCCCACTGACAGCAGGGCTTGTGTCTGGTTTATCTCGTTATCTGCTGTGCCCAGTAAATGTTTGATGAATGGAGGAAGGAGCAGTCACACATCTATCTACTTAGTGTCGCTGAACTGAATAATGGGCTAGACATATTCTTAGCATCAGTGCAGCCTATTTGGGGAAGTGTGTAATGCTATTCTTTCATCTGCTAGCAAAGGCATTCTGTGTACAATAAAATAAAAGTTTGCTCTGTTTCTTCTACAAAGTTATCTATTTCCAGAGATTTCTGACTGTGTTTAAGCCCTCTACAGCTCTGACTTGCTGTGGTGAATGAGCACCACTGGCTTAGGGCTGAGGCAGATAACAAATATAGCAAGATCATCATGCCAAGGGTCAGCCAAATAGCTCAGCGGATTAATGTACCTGCAAGCAGCCACAGGGGCCAGGTGTTCGAACCCTGGGCCTGCCATGCTGGCCCCACCCCTGGGGCATGCTAAGATGGCAATTGAGACTGGGTGTGGTGGCACAGGCCTGTAATTCAGCTCTTGGGAGGCTGTAAACAGGTGAATCACTGTAAGTCCGATTTAGTAGTGAGACCCTGAACACCCTGTAGACCCTCCCATAAAAATACAAAAAAAAAAAAGAAATAAAAAAGATCATCATGCCAAAGAGAAGAGTTTTCTGGACAAGAGACAAGTAAACAGGAAAGCCTGAATCAGGTAACTGATTTCTAAATCTGGCCAGTCCCTAGTGAAGTTTTGTACCTTTGGCCTTTCAATGTTGTGAGGCTTAATTCTTTAACCCAGAATAAGCAACTATTTGACAAAAAGAGATAGATCCACAAACTTCTAGATGAATAACTAAACCTATTTTCTCTTTGTAGCTCTAGAAAATTCATTGTACAGAAGAGTAAATATTCAATTTTTATCTATTTTTCAAAATCACTTCAGTTATCCTGATTTTACTCCATTTAAAATTCACTAGAATAATACCACTAATCAAAGTATATGCTAAGGTTTGGATGAAAAATTTCTAAAAGGATAAATTGGCATCTCTGGTAAGAAAAATTACAAGAGAGATGATGAGGTTATGAGTAATTTCAACTGTATACGATATCTACATTATTCAAGTTTAAATGAGTACGTGTATAAATTTAAGTAGTTTAATGAAGTTTATTATAAATTAATTAAGAAGGTGTTTTCTTGGTGATTCTTTCCTTAACGCAGAAGTTCTATGAGCAAAAGGAAGTCACTGCAAAACAATAAATTTTGGCTGAAGCCAAAAACATTAACTCAACAGCCTGTTCTTATGTCTTTGGGCTGTACACTGTAGGTCACGATGGAGACATGCAGAGGTCATGCACTGCTGGTGATTATAGTTGGCAAAGATGTTATTGAATGACACAAAGTGATTCATGCTGATCATTTCTATGGGTCACTTGGATTATAATGCTTGAAGACACAAGAAAACTGGAGAGCTCTGAAAGCCACAAGATCAAAAATGGGCTCAATGGTGGCCTTGGAAGAGCTGAGCTGCAGGACCACAGGTAAGAGCACAGAAGAGATGAACCTGGACAGTAGTAAAGGAGCCACTCACATGGAGCTCCGACTAGCAGGGATCAGGAAGCTGCTGACCGATTTGTTCTTTGTGAAAGCCTGCAAGAAGGTTTTCTCTCTAGCTGACTCTCCTTCGGCACACTCTACATCATCAACCACTTTCCTCTGTGGCCTGATGATCTCCTTGCTCAGAAAATTGGGGACACCACTGCATTATAGGGTGTTACAGTACAAGTTCCTTTATGTCCCGAGTCCTCACTGACCTTGAAGGGCTAGGACCACAATTTTGGCTATCATTTTAGTCCTTCTTTTTCTCTAAGTTTTTGGCTTGAAAACTCAGATTGTTAACCTTCCAGAAGAGAAGCTTAATGATATTACTATCCTAGAGCATAGGATGTTGAACTTAACATCACTATCTGTCTGAATATCAAACACCATGACACATCCACATGGCTGGCACTCACAAAAGATCTACAAACTGCTGTACAGGGCTTAAAGGCAAGTTCTAAGGGCATTTGACTGACCCTGTCAGATACAAAAGTTACATTTTCTTGTTTCATAGTTCTTACTTTATCTTGGTCATAACCATCCAGAAGAAAAGTATTAAAACAAGATATAAAAAGTAAAGCCATATTAATATGCTGAGTGTAAAAGACTTCAGTCAACAACTTCTGACATTGCCAGTCCTATGGGTAACCCACTACTATTATGGAATACTGGACTATATTGGATTATTCTGCTATATTCATACACTTACAATATATGAATGGCAATGGAATACCCATCTCCGACAAAAGTAAACAAAAAACAGGGATATAAATGAAGGACACACACACACACACACACACACACACACACACACACACACATATATAAATTCTTTTTTTGGTTTTTTATTATTATTTTTATTTAAGAACAAATAGCAATGAGACAGTTTCAGGACAAATTAACAGGACAGATTCAATAAGTTAGTACATTGAAAAATGTTTTCATAATGTTTTGATGTCGTGTAAGGTACATACATGATATTATACTTACAGGCATTATTATAGCAGATGTCTCTAATCAGTGAATGAAGAGAGTGTAGCTATATACTTATCTTATTTTTTTATAGCTGAATTGTATCACAGATTCAATAATTAATACTTTCTACCTTGTTATCTCCCTGGTGTTTGTCCATAGTACTAGAAGCCAACATAATATCTTGCCCAACCACCATTAATGCAAATCTTTCTTCTCATAGAATTATGCAGAAGAATGTCATATTTATCGTAACTGTACTGTTTATACACATACATCATGGTTCTTCCTTTGGATTCCAACCCCCCCTTGTTTGACTAGACCTCTCAAAGATGAGCACTCCATTGTCATTAAACCAATTTAGGTGCCTGAACTTGGTGACACAATCCAACACAGTGCAGCATTCCACAATAATAGTGAGTTACCTGAAGAAGCTGTTGACTGTAGCCATTTATAGCTCAACTTACTATTATGGCCCCATGTTATATACCTCATTTTATACTTTTCTGCTGGATGGTTAAGACCGAGATAGATCAAGACCTATATACCAAAAGATGTAGCTTTTGTTTCTGATGAGGTCAGTGAAGTCCGCTCAGGGTTTATCTTGTAATCCTGTATTCCACTCTGTAGATCCTTTGTCTGAGTCATCCATGCGGATGAGTCACAGCCAATGCTTGACCAGTTGCTCTCTATGAGAAAAGTTTTCTCTCCATGTGACTCTACCCAGGCACACTATCCATCATCAATCTCTTTCCTCTGTGGCTCCATACTCTCCTTGATCAGAAAATCTGGGGCACAACTGAGTTTCATGATGTTACAGTACAGGTTCTCCTATGCCCTGAGTCTTCACTGACCTTGAAAGGCTAGGGCCAAAATGTTAACTGGCCTTGCAGCTCTTCTATTTCTCCAATTTTGATCTATGAACTTAGATTGTTAACCATCCAGAAAAAAAAGCTGTTTAGTACCCTGCAACATATGCCGTTCAGTTTGCCCTCACTATCTGACTCAATTGTTTTTAATTGTTATTGTTCATTTCTATTTGTATTTCTTCTTTTGACTTCTTATACTAGGGAGAGTATATGATATTTGCATGTGTGTCTGGTTTATTTCACTTAACGAGTACATGTTCAAGTGGCATCCACTTCAATATAAATGCTTCAAGTTTATCATTCTTTATAGCTGAATAATACTCCATTATATAGAAATACCACATCTTTTTCAACCATTCCTCATGTGATGGACATCTTGGTTGTTTCCAAGATTTTGCTATCACGAATTGTGCTGCTATAAACAAAGGTATAAATACATCACTATGATATAATGTTTTCAGTTATTCTGGGAAAATTCTCAGTAGGGGGATAGCTGGCTTGAATGGGATTTCCAGTCCTACTCTTTTGAGAAGTCTCCATACTGATCTCCACAATGGTTGTTCCAGTCTACATTCCCTCTAGCAGTGGAGAAGTGTTCCTTTTTCCCCACAGCCTCTCCAACATTTGTTGTTTGTTAATTTCCTTATGATAGCCATTCTTTCTGGAGTGAGATTGTATCTCAGTGTTGTTTTTATTTGCATTTCACAGATGGCTAGCGATGTGGAGCATTTTTTACATATTCATTCGCTTCTTTAATTTCGTCCTCTGAGAAGTGTGTATTCATCTCAGATGCCCATTTCTGAATTGGGTCTTTAAATTTGAGGGCCCTATTATATCTTAGTTCTTTATATATTCTAGAGAGCAGACCTTTGTCTGATTGCTTATTAGTTCGGATTTTTTCAAAATTTGTGGGTTGTCTTTTCACTTTGTTGAAAATTTCTTTTGACATGCAGAAACTCCTCAAGAAGAGTTGATCCCAGTTGTTGATTCTTTCAAGTGCTTCCCATGCAAATATATGTTTGTTCAAAAATATGGAACACTTCACGAATTTCCGTGTCATCCTTGCACAGGGGCCATGCTAATCTTCTCTATATCATTCCAATTTTAGTATATGTGCTGCCGAAGCTAGCAATGAAGGAGCGTTTTGTAGTGAAAAAATATATATACATATATCTGTATATCCAAAATAACATAGATATATAGCTACTTTCTCTTAGTTCAATGAGAAGAAAGTTTGGAAGTAATAGTGTTTAGCCAAGATATCATGTCTGCATCTTTTACTATAAATGATTACTACAAGACAACAATATGCAATATATTAATTTTTTAAACTGTACTACTAACCTGTTTTGAAACTATCTCACTGCTACTTCTTTCTCAATAAAATTATTTAAAAAAAAAAAAAAAAAAGGAAGCCCACACAGTCACTTCTCCTACTTGAGTTGCATCAACCTTTTCATTGGTAGCCTGCACTGTATGCCTAGGTGGAGGAAAACTGTAGTGTTTCTCCGAGGCTGTGGGTTCAATCCCCAGGCCTGTCATGTCAGCCCTGCTCCTGGGGCATGCTGAGATGGCAATGGAGACTGGGTGTGGTGGCACAAGCCTGTAATCCCAGCTCTTGGGACGCTGTAAACAGGTGGATCATTAGGAGTCCCATCTAGTAGAGAGACTCTGAACACCCTGTAAACCCTTCCCTAAAATACAAAACAAACAAACAAAAAAACTTGCAGTGTTGGTCAGGAAATGAGGCATAGTCCTGTCTCTGAGAGTGACATGTTGCATTGTCATGATTATAAAACAGGAGAAAGTAGTGAAAAGGAAAAGAAATAAAATAAACATTTTTATTAATAAAATTTGCAGACAAGGGAAAAGTAATATTCTCTGTTTGTATTGTTTCCATTGAGAGAAATCAATAATATATTTTTAAGCCAATACATTTTAAAAGATGGTGTTGCACCATGTGTCTCTCTCTCAGATTTATGTACCAAAACTAAATAAATAAAATAAAAATACAAATGGGACTAGGGAGACAGTCCAGCAAGTGTAAGGTCCCAAGTTCAATCCACAGTATTGCCAAGAAAAAATAAGGAATAAAAATAGAAATATTTTCAAACTATTATAGTGGGAATAGAACATACATTGGGGAGAAGGGAGGGATCTTTTATATTTCACATCTCATCATCTTGTACCATTTGAAATAATATATGAAATATGTGTATCTATGTTATCTTTTACTATAAAGCCAATGTTAAAGCTATATTGATATGAATATTATGTAACTGTAAACAAATTTCAAAAGAGTTCATATTATATAAAAAAGAGATGTCAGACAGAAAGCTATATCTCTGCAGTACATCAAGGTGAACATTTCACTTATGGTATAAGAACATACTACAGAGGGCCTGCAAGATAACTCAGTGGACCGAACCCATTCTGTCCCTAGTACCACATGCCGTGCCAGCCCTGCCCTTGGGCACATTAAGCTGGCTACCAAGACCAGGCATGGTGGTGCACGCCTGTAATCCCAGTGCTGAGGTGGCTGAAAATAGGAGAATCACTACAAGTCTGAGCTGCATAGTGACACCCTATGGCAAATACACAAGAAAAAGTACTACAGATAGTTGACTCAGTATGCACAGCATGTCACAAAAGTGCCATGGCAAATTACTAATATTAATGCTATTTTGTATATAACAAAGGGAAACATTATTGTTTCTCAGATTTATTATTATATTCAAGTGTACAAAAATTTTTGAAGAGATCATTTTCTCAACTTATTAGGCATAAGAACATAAACATATATTTAGTGATGACTCATAAGCCTTAAAAGCAGTCAATATATTTTTTTTATTTTCACTCAAACTGAATCAATAGGCCTATGACAGCTACTTCTAGCAGAACCTATCCTAACACCTCTTGCAGAGAAATATCACAGCGGCTGTGCGGGCTGAACAGCATTTGACAGGGAAAAGACTTAAAGAATAGTCATTGAAAAGAAGAATGTGTTCTATACAAGCAAGTTTTAAAATAGCTTTTGATCCACTGCAAGAACCCAAAAGTGCCAGCGTGTGAATGCATAATTAGGTAGAAGAAAAGTCATTACAAAGTGAATTTTGGTTCACTTTGACAAGCAAGAAATTCTCCTATGGTTGCTTTTGAGAAAATTATTATACTTTCTTTTCATCAAAATGTTGCCAATGTTGCAGTTCTGTCAATAGCACTTAACATTTATTTAGGATGTCTGTTTTCTCACCAAACCCATACAGAACTTTATTTAAATGCCTTCCCTTTGAACTTATATAAAAGGCTCTCATATATGTCTCTGTGTAGAAGGAATCGCTCTTTTGTGTACCCCTCTTGATAGCCAAAGAAAACCACTAGTTAAAGCTCTTCCCCAGCTGTCCTTCCCGTGTCCACCAGGGTGGGTGTACATCTCTCTTGAGCTGCTCTCAAGGTGCTGCTCATCCACTCTGCAGGGTGTGGGGGTCTCTGGTGAGTGGCTACATCTCAAGTGTCTTCCTTGATCTTGTGGACACTTTCCTAAACTACTCTACTCTCTGAGACTTTTCCTATGCAGTCCTCTACTGTGTCTCCTTTCAGCAACTTGTTCTGAAGTTTTTCCCTGCCTATTCCTACTTCATCTTTCTATGCCTACTGTGCATTTCTCCACCTACAAACTTCTCATAACTGCACTCCTGCCTTGGCATCTACTTCTTGGAGGATAGGAAATGGCACACACACTGAAGAACAGGTAAACACAGCACCTCTTTATCTTACAAAAATCTATTCCACACTGTCTTCAGAGAGGAAATACCATACCTGCTCTTAAGCAAATTAAAAAACTTTTTTCTGAGTATCTAAATTCCTTGTAATCCACAAGGTGTATAATCTCTCCCCCAGTCTTTAGCCAGTCTCTAACAGTCCCTCCATCCCAGGTTTACTAAATCCTAAAGTAGCTCCCTGTTCCCATCATTCTATTTCCTTCAGCTTTGATGGTTCTCTCAAAGATCTTCTGGCGAAAGCCCAAACTTCCTCTTCAGAACATCCACAGCCTAAGGAGCCAGATTACCTCTCTAATTTATCTAGAAAAGCTCTCTCTCTCTAAAGGACTGGTGATGACAGAAACAAAACTGAGGTTTGAGAGATTCACATTAGATAATTTTAATCTTCCTAACAGAGGAGCTGGGGCAAGTCATCTGCTGAGAGGGACATAAGCACTACAGGAAAGGAAATAACAGAAGTGATTATTTAAAATGGATTAGAAGGGCTGGCCAAATAGCTCAGTGGATTAAAGCATCTGCAAGCAAGTGCAGGGGCTAAGGATTCGATCCCCAGGCCTGCCATGCTGGCCTCATCCCAGGGATGTGCTTGAGATAATAATTGAGACTCATCATGGTGGCGCGAGCCTGTAATCCCAGGCCTTGAAAGGCTGTAAACAGGCAAATCACTACAAGTTTGATCTAATAGTGAGACCCTGAACACCTTGTAGACCTTTCCCTAAAATATAAAAATAAAAAATAAAAATAAAAAAATGGATTAGAAATCATGTACCACTAAAAGACTCTTTAAAGTACAGTCCCACATTACTTGATGATAGGGACATGTTCTAAGAAATGTGTTGCTCGGCTAGTTTGTCATCAGGTATATATCACCGAGGGTACTTCCACAAACTAAGCTGGCTACTCCATCACTAGCTAACGTCATTCCATGGGTGAGGTCTCATCTCTGCAGTCCCACATTGACCGAATCACTATTGTACACTGCATAACTGTATTGAAAATACAGTAACCTAGCAAATGGTTGGTTACTTTATCTAAGCAAATGCCTTTAGCACATAGTTGCTCCATGATGTTGAATGAGTAAAGTAAGCAAAACTATACAGAAGCACTAGACTGAACTGTTTATGGATTTGGACTTGAGCTAGAATCTGAGCACAGTTAGAGCTCTGAATCTCAGGGTTTTTTGTTTTTTTTTTAATTAGGAAAACAATGAGAATATGCACTATTTCTTATTTTTATTTATTTATTTTTATTTATTTATTTTTTGGTGGAACTTGGGATTGAATTCAAGCCCTTGCACTTGCCAGGGAAGCACTTATTCTACTGAGTCATCTCCTTAGCCTGTATGAACTCCTTTTTAAAATTACTGTAGAAGTTATAGTTAATATATGTATATGAAGCATTTAAAATTATATTAGCTAAACCTAAACAACTAATTTGAAGATAACATCATTGCAAATCAGCACCATTGTTGAATTCCTATTACTTTGTTACGTGAAATTTTGCTAGCATTTCTAATGTTTTTTATTACTATTTTGTATTATTTAAAAAATAAAATAATTAAACTTAGATCTATATGCTAAAACTCTTTTCTGAGTTTTAGACCCTTATCCATACTCTGTTCTGTGGCTCTACCTGAATGGTTAATAAGCTCTTCAAATTCACGTGTTTCAAAATGAAAAGAAATGAAGCAAGGAAAGAAAGGAGAAATAAAATAAATTATGCCAGCTATGTGGCAAGTGCTCTGTGTTCCTTTCACTATCATCAGTATTATAATAAAGATATACAGAATAGAGCTAATAAAATACTGAACGGGTGTTACGGCTCAGATCTAAAAGGTCCCTTAGAGTTGCATGTGTGTGGAAGATGACTGGATCCTGAGAGGGTTGCACTCATCTTTGGATTCATCATTGATAAGGTCCTAGGTTACTGTGCTGTCAGGAGGTTGGACATGGTGGGAGGTAAGTCATGGGGGTGACCTGGAAGGAGGTATTCCTGACCTCGGGACTTCCCCTAGCTCTCTGCTTCTTGGTAGCTGATGGGAGGAGCAGCTGTCATTTGCCAAGCCTTTCCACCATGTCCTTAATCTTGGAGGCAGGCAACCCTCTAAAAACCATTCACCAAAATGAACCTCTCCTCCTTTAAACTGTATGTGCCAGGTTTTTTGCCTAGCAACAGGAAAGCTGACTGACATGGCAGGTATCAAGTACCAAATACAGAGTCACAAGTCTTTATTTTGGGTGGCAGCTGCCATTTAATATCGGGGACCTCTGGTGTAGGATTTAATGTCTTGCAGCCTTGTTTGTACCTGTGTCTCATTACATGGTTGCAGCGAAGGCCGAAGGAAAAGATTTGTATGAAAGGCTTAATATGCCATTGAAACAACACATGTTTATGGGTTTGTTTGGTTCATATACCAAGAACCTTCACTCTAGAATTTAGAAGATCAAGGTGTTGAGTTTATACACACTAACAGCACAGTAGACAATCTTTGTGCAAAAACTATGCTGCTGTAAGATGTTGGGGTGGGGGGGCAGCCCTCTGCTAAAGAGCTTTGATGCAGGTAGGAAAAAAAGGGTACTCAAGATAAACAGAGCATGAAACATCCCCACATTTAAATGTTGTGGCATAAGTAATGTATGTAATGGCTGAGAGGTGTATACTTATAAAAGCAGTTTTCCCCTTTTCATAAACCCTCCTCTCTATAACGAGATTGCTGCACCAAGAATTTACTGCAGTGAACAACCATAAACATCATGCTAATGGTAGCACTGCCTGCAAATGGTCACTTGAGAGTGCAGTGTGAGCAGCTTGAGGCCAGAGACAATATTTTCTACTCTCTGCACACCACAGGGCACACACTAAAATCTGATATAGGATAAAGGTGCTTTAATAATTATTATTAAAAGCAAACAATCCACAGATCAACAGCTCATTTCCAACACGTTTTCTAATCTCTGTTTCCTCTCAGATGCATGGTTATTGTCCACTTGGAAAGGTCCCAAAGTGATAGCCAGAAATCTGCCACCACCACCCCCTCTGCTGTTCCTGCCATCATATTTAATTGTGTTTGCTCAAGTTGGAGCCAAATTCATATGCAGTATATTTAGATGGTTAAAATAGTACAGTGCTCCACTGTTTTCAGAGATTATTTTCAATACCACAATTCTTGGGAATTAGTCAGGAATAAATAAGGTAAAGAGAAAAGGAGCAGCATAAATTTGTTCCAGTGACAAAGAAAACAATATCAAAATGGCAATCTGGAGATCCGCCACGAATGAAGGAGTAGAGTGTTCCTTTTGGTTCACTCTCCTGAAAATGTAATTACCATTTCATTCGCTACTCTGGATTTATTTTAAAGTGGGAGAGAATGAAATCAAGAAATAAATAGTAAGAAACTGTGAAAAGTGCCTTTATTATTCCAAAAGATCAATGTATAATTACTATACTTATTCTTATTGAGTGTTATAGGTAAAAGTGTACAATTGATGCATAGGTTGATTTTCTGGACCTTACAGACTTTTTATTTTCCACAAAAGCAAACTTCTAAAGTTGAAACACATATATCATTAAGATATATTCAGTATTTCTTTTCTGAGATTTTAGCTACTGTACTTCTTCAAACACTTCCAAAAGCACTCATAATTAACACACATGTTTAGCTGGATATTTTTGAAAAGTAACTCTTCTAACTATTTTTATCTTTCATATTTGGCATCATTTAACAAATGCAAATCCTATCATCCAAATGTCTAAAGACTTATACATCAGGGGTGAAACACAGACTTCACTGTTGTCAAGGTTATGGTTGAGAGGATCAAATGAATCAATGGATTAAAAATAAGGAGCAGCTTCCTGTTGTTCTGTAAACCTAATTTTACATCATCATCACAACCATCATCACAGGCATCATATATGTAAAGAATTTATCTTGATTTTCATGCAAATTTTGAAAATGTAGAGAATAAATATGCATTTAGGTTATTTTTTACTTGTGAGTTTCCAGAGTACTCCTCCTGTATCTTGAGGATTAGGAATCAAAAGTCTCATCTAAGGAATACCTACTTCCCTATGCTCATCTTTCAGGGTCAACTTTCTCTTTAAATTCTCAGTCTCATTTATTCATTAACAAATTCAATGAATATTACTTAGAGCCTACAATGTGCATGATGCTTTTGTAGGCATCAAAAACATGGAATAGGAGGCAAGGTACTAATCCCATGGAGTAATCCCAAGGTACTAACCCCTTCTACCATAGGAGGCAAGATTAAAACAATAAATATAAATTAAGATTTTAGACAGTGAGATCTCAGCTAAGAAATCCCACACACGAGCAGAATTTTAGAGTGACTGGAAAGCCATATTAGATGGTGACAAGGAAAGACCACTTTCAGGAGGTGATATTTATCCTAGACCGACAATATGGTACAGGCCATGTGATGAGCTAATTCAAGTACCAAGACACTAATGTGGGAAGGGAGGTGTAGAGAAACTAAAGAAAACAAAGAAGGGAACCTACTTCAGCCTCATGAATAGGAGGGAGGAGCAAGCAGAGGTCATCTCCCCGCCAAGGACTCAGGCAACCATTTCAAGAATTGTTCAGCCTTTGGTATCAGCAGCCAACCAGCCTGTGGAGTAGAGACCAGTCCTGCTTGAGATACAGACATGGTTGGTACCACAGAGTCCTCTTCCATGTTTCTGAACCATTTATGCACTATTCATCTATCAGGTCTTTATCTCCAGGGTGGCTTCCTTGATTGTCTGAACTCCTTCTTGCTCATTTTCTCATAATCTACCAGCATACTGAGGCTGCTGCCTGTTCTCTGACTCAATACATGGCCTGGGTCTCACTATGGGTTGAAGCCTAATGTCTCCAAAAACTTTATAGTTTCAGGACTGGATTTCCCAGCAAATCCTTCATAGACTTTACCAATTCCATGCCCAACTAGAACTAACTTTACCATGATTGTTACTACTTTTCTGAGTACATATTTTTTTTCAACTTTGAAAAATACTTCCAAATACTTTCATGTTAGTGATTGTATCAAGAATCTCTGTAAAGTAACTGTGTGATTAGTACTGCTTCATTTAAAAAATAAGAAAATCTAAAGTCAAACGTGAGCTCACGAGAACAGAGAAATCTTGCTTTCCTATCTTGTTTTCAGGGTAAAGAAAGTCTGGTTCACTCCAGGCATCCTAAGACTAAGCCCACAGACGTCTGGTTCTGTGCAAAAGCTGAAGATCAGACACAAAGGATGTGAAGAGGTGATCAGAAAGGATCTCTTCTCCTCAACTTTTTCATGCTTATTTGAGTTTCTTTTTTTTTGTAACATTATACCATCATAGCATTCACGGCTACATTCACACATTTGGCCATAATATAGGGTATATTTATACAAATATATTTCCAAGAAATAGCGCCACAAGAGAACAAGTGACTTGGTCAACTGATGAGTTTGAGAGGGAGAACCACATGCAGTCAGCTGAGCAGCTGCTGTCTTTCCTTCAGCTTTGCCTAACCACAAAGACCAGCGTTGAAGGTAAGAAGTATCACTTCGTGGATATGCAACTCTCATTCTCAGACCTCAGTGTTTTGCAGTCTCACTTTCAAATATGCATCTTTCAGATAACCATGTGTTAAAAAAACTCAATAACCTATTTTTTAGAAGCCTTATATTTTCAGATAAGTCCAAACAAGCGAGTATCTTAGAGGGAAAAGAATACAGAGCATTTCCTTACAAGTTCACTAATCAAAACTCATAACTAACATTCTTAAAATAAATGGGAAAGTGATAGAAGAGATTAAAAACTCTCAGGTATCTCTCATCTTCTCAAGTAGCTCAACTAGGTTCATTGTAGCTAGGGGTGTTTGTTAGTTTGCAATAGAATGCTTTGCATGCCATTCTTTAAAACTCTTAAGGTTGTTATGAAGATGAGACTCAAGCTGTTTCTATTAAAAATTCATGACCCCTTTTCAAAGAGAACTGTTTTGACCTGTTATTTCTGGCTAAATTTGCAGAAGTTCTTTTTCTACCACTCACACATATCTCAGGAAAAAGGCTTTAATAGCTGCAGACCTAATTGAAGCATACCTGAAGCCATTAAACAAGAATAACATAATGGAAAGCTGGTTAAAGCACACCTTCCCTTAGAAGTGAATTTTATATCACAGAAATGCAGTAAATTCTGAAGGACATGTTGTCTCCTGAGTACCATTGTGTAGATTAGAAAGAGCAATTCCCAGAGGAGAATACAGTACACTACATAAACCCAAAACTTTCCAAGTAGCAATGAAAAATACTTACTGTTATGAACTTTCATAAGTGTTCCAGACCACACTTAACACTGTACACACATCAGAGGACCTGGCCTCTCCATCAAGCCCACCTCTGGTCTCTGTGAGCAACTTTGGCACAGGACAGGTGCACCTCAGGGGTACATTGTGCACAGAAGGGACACATACTAGGTCACTGCTACCAGGTGGTGAGATTGGTAGGCATAAGCTGTTCTCCTTAGGGAGGAAGTTTCCACTTTGTCCTTGATGAGTAAATGAGGCAGTGTTGAAATACTAGAATACCCACTTCGGCCACTTATTTAAGGGACACTATGTTGGCGATAAAGCCCCTCTTTGTTTGGCCCACCATTTAGGAAATACTGTATTTTTTCTCTCATTTGTTATTTTTTTGTATGCACCTGTATGTCTCAAAGGTAATTTAACAATTCAACTATGATATGAACGTTTCCTTTCAGGAAAAAAATGACATTCTATTTTTACAAAAAATCTGAAAATATATCATAAAGATCATATAGAATTCCAATATTGACATAAACAAACAGATGATCCATGACAATAAAAGGAATCACATGTATCTATATACTCACATATATTTGAAAATGTAACAGTTGTTAAATTTGCCTTTGAAAATTTGTACCTTATAGCATTCGCTGGAAACCAAATGTTATGTAAAAATATGTTAATTTATCCAAAATAGAAAGAAAATAAATGTCCCTTGGTACAAAGTAAGTGCCAAGCTATGATCCCATTATTATCTTGCTGCATTGCATGTATGTGTGTGTGTGTGTGCGTGTGTGTGTGTGTGTAAAATAGTATGCAAGTGACAGTACAGCAGTACACTGCCAGGATACTGGCTGAAAAGTGAAAAAGCTAATCATGACAGCTTTACTTATGTTTCTCCAGACTAGGTGAGTTGATTTGGTTTGGCATTTTGTATGCATTCCTTAAAATGTTGTAAACAAAAGTACACTATGAGTGTATTCAAGTCAGTCTCCTGCACCATGTACAACAGTGAAATATTAAACACAAAAAAACTTAAAAATTCAGAGTAAGAGCAACTGATTTTATATTTGAGCCAAATTTTGCAAATGTTCAATGTGGATAAAGAATTTAGGAAGTCTATTCCTAGTTTTAGCCATTTAAAAAATATTTGTGAGACTGAAGAGAAGGAAAATAAAATATTGTTCTGCTGATAAAATACGTTTTCTCCTTTTCCAAAAATCACATGCACACACACAAAAGCATGCATGCATGCACACACACACACACACACACACACACACACACACACACACACACATACCAGAGCACAAAGATGCTCAGTCTTATCACCTGTTTTGGAGCAGCACACTGAAGGTCATCTTATCCAGCCCCAGATAGTTTGGCAGCAACTTTGACCAATTCCAGTTCCATATCATGATGGCTGACTGTTGATAAATGAGAAGACACTATTGTTAGTTATTAATCAGAGTTAATAAGATTGGTAAATTAAAGCTCCAGCTGTGATAGACTAACTAAGAAGGAGGGGGGTCCTGAACAAGGACTTAGACAGATAACATCAATCATATCCACAGAAGAAGGTTTTTATTCCAATAAGACAGCAATTAATTTATAAATCCATTTGGGGATGTAGTCATTACTTATAAAAATATAAATCAATTCCTTGAGTCGTTACTCTTCCAAGTATTAATGGCATTTTCCTAACAAGTTTCCTGAGAGGGTGACTCTTTAAAAAACAAATCATAATAATTGGCAACTTTTTCACATATCAACTTTTTATTTTAAATAGAACAATTAAAAAAATAAAAACTATACAGAATTTCAAAACAGTATGATAGGAAATTAACAATGGTTATTATATTGCATATTGTTATCTTCAAAGTGGTTGTCCAAATTACCAGCTATAGGGATGTAAGATTGGTCAAACAATATTAGCTGTTCCTTTCAATAAACTAATAGAAATTAGTAGTATAATTATCTTAGCTATCATATAGATAGACATATGATAGATTACTTCCTTTTCTTCTTTACTCTATTCCAGTTATTCTTTCCTTTTTGAGCAGTTTCTTTCCCTTTCACAAGATCTACTGTACTTTTTGGATTTTAGTTATTCTTTCAGGGAAAGAATACATTTGGAAAATAATGTGATATTTTATAATCACCCTAAAGTTTGATGGAAAAAAAAAACTCAGAAATTTTAAGTCTCAAATTGTAAGACACATCTTAATTAGTGTGATGATCTTAATGTTACCTTTTTGCTTAAAAAATATTTAATGGGAGACTTACAAGTATAAACAACATGATTATTTTTCTCATTAATCGATAATTTCATGACAGTCACGAGAAAAATTACTGTGAAAAAAATCTCATAATTCAGAGCTCAATAAAACATGCCATTTATTTAAATAAAATAAGGAAAATTTAGCATCCATAATAATTATTTGTGATCTAGACCAATCTAAAATACAACTCAGGAAAGCAGTCAATTAACTTGTATTTTGTTTTTAAAAATGGTATTTCTGTACCTTAAAACTAAATAGTTTGGATAATAAGAGTCCAGGCTGATGTTTAAAATCCAACAAGAGCTTCCTGCTGTCACCTGCTGATTAATTGAGCACTACCATCCTGTCATAGAGCAGGAGAATTCTGCCCTGCGTTGTCAGTATTGAAGGTCTTATTCTACTACAGTATTGATGAATGCAGGCGAGAGCTGTAACAGGCATGGTAAAAATATTATCGGCATGCCAAATTAGGCCATTGTTTTAATTCTTATTTTCATCAGAGCTCGAGGTCAAGCAATTCTTCTCTTCTGCTCTGCTAATTCAAATTGTCTGTCAAGAAGTTTCTGGGAAGAGCCACCCGAAGAATGAACAAAGCAAAATCAAGTATAGATTGAAGATGCTTTGGTAGAAAGATAGGCATTTTAATGTAATTACTTTACTATGTAGTTCAAACAGTGGTATGATTTGACATTTTTAAATGCACAATATTTGTCATATTGTCTTTATTTCAAATGCCCTGGCTTTAAGGTCACTAGTGTGTTCATTGTAAATTTGGGCTGTGTCTAAGGTTGTAAATAATGAATTTATCTCATGTCACTTAAAATGAAAGTGCACAATCTATTTATAATTCACCTTAAACTATCTTCTAATTTATCTGATGCATACATAAAACTGTGAGATGTTTTATTTAATGTATTGAGAAAAAGTGGTGACAACAGAAGGAAAGAATCTTACAAAATTCTTCCATTCTTTGGGCCTCTTGTAGACCCAGCTTCTGCTCATAGTAAACTAAACTGATCAAAGTTAAGTTGCTTTGGCCAAAGGTATGGATCAGTTTGACAAATAGAAAGAATGTAAAATAACTTTCAGAAGCCTCTTCACATAGACCATATCATTAAGTACAAGGATTTTTCTTTCATGGGTCCTCCCCACCAACATTATGAGCAAATATTCAAAACTACAAAGGAATATTTTTCTTACTAGTGTTGAAAATCCACACATTAAAGTTAAATTTACCATTTCATTTCCACATACCTGATCTAGCATGTTTTCTCTAAAGCCCTCATACACATGGAAAGGGTTAAAGGCAGAAGGCTGATCTTCCATACTCCTTGAGGTCATCTTTAAAGGTCGGGTGGGTGATGGCTTTTCCTCTGAACCATTCATAGAAAACAGCTGTTCTCTTAAATATTCCTTCAAGGAAAAAAAGTAGAAGTCATGATGGGGCAAAGCACATATTGTCCTTAAAAGGAAATTTATTAAAATCGAAAAAGGATCCCTTTAGCACATTTGTACTAGGTGCCTTGGGAAGAATACATTTTCAGAAGACACATAGCAGAGGCCCAATCACCACTGTAATAAACTTATCAAAAATAGATTTACTTAACATGTACAATAGATTTAAAGACCATTTGACGCACTTCCCTGTTATGAATGAATGCTTGATATGTCAGACAAGCCATGTCTGTAACCAAAACTTGACTCGGGTACATGATTGTGCATGGTACTAGGGTCCTCATCCATTTAGGAAGCACAGCTTCTTCCACTTCAGGAAAGCAGACCACTAAATATTCTGATATTTTATTGCAAGTAGTCTCATTATAGACAAAATTATTTACAATCCAAGCTCCTAAACTGTATTTCCACACTGTGAACTGAAAGGTATCAAGGTTTGGTAGAATCTCAAAATATGCAACTAACCCTCCCAAATGTCAGTGCAGTCCCTGGGGATAAAAGGACTATTTATTGCATTGCAACTCATTTCCGACCCATAAATAGTCAATTTCTTTTTTAACTCTTTTTGAGACATGGTCTCATTATGCAGTTCAGGCTGGTCTCTGAGCTCACTTTGTAGCCCAGGCTGGTCTTGAATTTGCAATGATCTTCCTACCTCAGCCTCCAGAGTGCTACCATTATAGGTACATGCCACCATGCCCAGGCCAAATTTTTAATCTATTTTATAGAACTCTTTTTGGAAGACAACACATTACAATGACTCTTTCTAGCATCAACTGACAAATGCCCACTATTCATAATTAAGTCATTTAATAAACAAAAGTAGATGTTTTTCTGCTTTTTAATTGGTCACTATACAATTTTGTTTTCTTTAACACTAGGATTTATACAAAGTTCAGAATGTCAGAGCAGAATAGGGCTTCAGAGATCACTTCAAACTCGTGCTACTCAAAGTCTGGTCACAGGCCCTTACTCTTAATATACAAAGTAACCACTACTGACTTTAAATTCTATACTGTTTGGTAGAATGACACACAGAAACTCTTACTAAATATTATAAAATGATGAAGCCACCAGGAAAATAATTCCATTTCTAGATTTAATTATTGAATTAAACAGAATATTTCTCCATCATGATTTATAAAGCAAAATTTAAAACAATAAAATACTATCTTCACTGAAAAAGATACCTCTTTGTCCTGGCCAATAATTTTCTAAACCCATTTCACTTTACATAAATATACTTTAACTTTCATTTTTCACAATTTAAGAAGTTTCCTATTGCAAGCTATAAACAGAATGGTACTTTTTTTTCCTTTGCTAATCTCTTCGCTATGCTAAGAGTCATTAGCATTTCTTAAAAAACCAGATTCTTAAAAAAAAAAAAAAAAAAAAAAAACAAGCAGATTTTTCTGGCTGATATTGTTTTCCTCAGCTACAGAAAGTGCTGCTTCTTCAGAATATTTCCATCCTGTCTTGAATGCCTTCTCTACCTACACATATCGAAGCACAATATATTTCCCCATCGCGATTCCCGTCTTCCCTTCATCGAATTGTTCCACCAGACTCAGGAGCTCACTAAGGCCCACCAAGCCTCTCAGCATGGCTCCTAGCCAGCACACCTCTCATCTGTGCTCCTAGCCAGCACACCTCACTACTAACTGTCTTTTTTTGTTTAAACTTTTTTATTCATCTCAAAGATAAATTGTTAAGCCATTTTTTCCTCACAATTTCTGTCTCCATCAGTGACACATCCATACCTCTTCAACCAGGTCTTGAACACTTCTAAGTCTGTTATATATCTGACTAGTTTTTAGCATCATATGTAAAGGTGGGGTGCTACTCCTAGAGGAGCAGTCCACTGCACCTGTGGCATACTAATGCCTCCTGTATGAAAGCAGCCGTTAGTACTACACTGGTCACTTTGTCAGCTTCGCATTGTGAGGGTTTATCCCTTGTGTTTCTAATAGCCACCAGGCAAAAGTCTGCTGCTCACTTTGCTTTGTGTCATCTACCATTATCCTGACCTTGCTGTGCATGCCTCAACCAGCAGAATAAATAGGTAGGTTCTTACTTCAAAACCCATCTGACAGACACAAATGTAATTGTAAATATTTTCAGGTGTGACAGAAGAAAAATTATAACTGGGTGTAACTGATCAAACTTTGCTGGTAATGCAGTGAAGACACCGTAGCCTTGTTGTCCACAGCTACTGCCACAGAGCTGAGTTCTAGGGGGGAAAGAACGCAGTAGAGGACTGATGGCCAATAAAGATGCAACTTAACTTCTGATGATTTTATTAATGAAATTGGTCTTTTCTCATGGTTTGTCAGTCCACAAAAGCTATTCATAGCCTCAGAAGTGATGTGACAGCACTTTACGCAGGCCCTGAGGTTAATCATATTGCAACTTGTCTTTCTCAATAGTCAACATAGCAACTCTGGCCTATCCAGGTGGGCAAGTGGACGCACTGCGAAGGAACATGACTCACAAGGGAGGTGCTGCACTGGCCAAGGCCAAGACTTTCTTGGTTCTCAAACAGAAATCTCATGTAAGCTGTGAGGGATCTTTAACAAGAGTGCTCAGACTGAGTTCCTCTGTAGCAAACACACATTGAACCCTAGTGCGTTACAGACAGCAGATTTTCTCACATCAGCTTATAACTGAATACAGTGTGAAGTCATCTATTTACTTACTGCTGAGTAACTCCATGACATCTAGGAATCACGATTTACCTGAAAGATTTACCTCAGACCAGTAACAATAGACAAAACATTCATGTAGCTGAGTTGTAAAATGCTGTCACGTACTTTACTTCATTCTTTGGAAACATATGGCATTTTTAAACCCTACGTCATTGACCAAAAACTATATTCATGATATTCATATTATATAATTTTTACTATTCCAAAAAATACATTTATGTGTTTATGAACATAAACATAATTATTAATGAAATATTCTAATTAAAACCTATGATCAAAATGAAAATCTGGTGAAATTAACAAGTATATATTAGTTTAAATAAATAACTGAGATAACCTGCTTATTTACATATTTTGCTGGAACAGCCCAAGCCATGCAGGGTCAGAGGCTAAATAGAACAGAGCCATGGACAGGCATAACATTGGTTTTCACCAGTGTCTGTGCATTAATGAATTTCCCCCGGTTAATCTGGCAGATCTCCAATGTGGTTCAATATTCTTGTGAAGATTTTCATTACAAGGAATCTCCAACTTCACCAACATAAGAATAATGTTTTCAGGCAAATAGCTCTATCTCTTTGGAAAATACTTCATTTCCACAATACCAGATTTTAATATCAGTTTAATGGTCACAAACACACAATTCCCAAACTACACCTTATTCTCTACAATTCAGAACTGAACTGAATTTATGACCCATGTTATTGTTTAAATCATACAAATAAAACCTACATTGTTTCAGTAAAGCTTTCTCAGTACAAATGCAGAACAGCCGGGGCTGAATAGAATCTATTAATAATGCGATATTGAGTTTGGTATTGACTTTTAAGAAGTATTATCACCTCCCTGACTAACCCTTAGCTGCCAGCAGATGCTGCCTCAGGCCAGTACACACCTAATTGCTCGGTAAAAAGACTGTTTCCCTACCTCATTGAGCTGCATGATGTGATAAATTTGCCTCAGGTACTCACTGCCACCTGGTTTGTGGCAGAGATCCAGGACCATCGTGTTGATTTTCTGCTCAGTCAGTTCAAGAGCAGTATCTCCTTCTTCTAAGACTGCGCTTTTCTCCATTGCCATGAATGCCCTAAGTACAAAGAACACACACTCATATTAGTGGTGAAGAACTGTAAAATCCTCAGAGACTGAGTGTGCAGTCAATGTATGTCTCCCATTCCAAGCACCCATATAGACTTCACTCAAATAGGGAAGCCTTCCTCAGCTCCTCTCACTCACAGAAGCAGCAGCACCTCTGAATTAAGCACCCGAAAACATTTTAAAAACTGGAATCACTTTTAAAATATTTCTTTATTGCATTTATACTCCTATCTATAAAACATTTCCCACATTACTGCCATTTTTGAAATTACTATAATCATGGGGTGAAAACAAAACACTTCTTTTAAAGAACATGTGAGAAATAATTTGTAATTTCTCTTTGAGGATAAAAAAATAACTCTGGTGCCAGAAATAGCTTTGGTACTCTGCCTTTTGTAGATTCCTCTTTACACCTGTCTCAGAACACGTTAAAGACTAATTAAAATGTCAAAGGGGGGAATCTATGATGCTAAACACAGCCTGTGTGCTTCATGGCAGTGTGTTAACCTCTAGATATTTTAAATTGGCCTTTGACACTTGTTGCCTTTAAAAAAATAGGTCCCCTCTCCTCTTCTGTAATAGATAATTAACAAAAGTCACTACCTCAGTTATTCTTTGAGTAAAAGAGCCTACCATCACCACAGCATGACTTCTGAAGATACAGTCCTGAAATATTGCTTTTCAGCTAATCCATATGCCTCTTCTAGGTTTTAAACATTTTTAAATGCTAATAATGGGTGACATAAAAACTTTTAAATATCTCAGACTATACCATTGTAAAAAAAAATGATCATTGTCATGGATACCATATACACTCCATGCTGATTTTCTGGTTATGCTTGCTATTGGATCATATTAGGCTTCACAATCAAGTATTCTTAGGAAAATGCATGCTTCCCCACTGTTTCCCAGATGAAATGAAATTTACTGTGGTGTAATCAGCTGTATACTGCAGTTCATTACTGAGATTTTGCCATGATTATAAAATTAGTTCTGCTAAGAGTCAGTGCCACTGACCTGAAGATTGAACCAAATGATACCCAGCTGCTGGACATTAACTTGGCTATTGCTTCCACATGTAGCTTCAAAACATCTTTCTCAAAAAAAATTTTAAGGTCATATACACCCTGCTAAACTAATAATGATAAAGCAAATCTTACTTTTGGACATATTCATTAGCTTGAATAAATCATTTTATAAAAAACAATCTTGTTAGAACAACAAGTTTGTATGGATCTTTTTCAGGCTGTGTACAGGTTGCAAGAAAAATTTCTTGTCAGGCTTCGTAGAGGCTGACATTGAAAAAGTTGAGGCTCTCTGACAAAGGAGGATGTCAGTGTCAGCCCCTGAATTGTATCCTTTCCTGTCCATCACTGTGCAGGTGAAGCAAATGATTGGATTCAGTCAATGCCATGATTAATGAGTTCCTCTCTGGATTTGGGAGTGCCTATCAATCATGTCATTAGGGAGAATGTGCCCTGAAAGAGGCAGACCTTAGCCAAGGAATAACTGCATTAATCTTAATCTGTATATGCACCCAGCCAGCCACATCAGGGTCACCATGATGAAAAACAATAATCTTCAACTCGACAAATTACTTTGCAAAGACAGACATTTCTTTACTTTTTGGGCTGTGTGTTCTCCAGAATCTAAGTCGACTGTTTACAGCTTGTGAGTTACTCCAAAGTGAAGGTTATTTTAATGAACCATAATGCTTTTAGTGCAGGATGGGGGGACAGGCAATGCTTATGGCTGCCACCTTTTCAACTGACTACAGTTACTTTCAGCATTTTTCATATGTCAAACAAATATCTAGGCAAGGGGAAAAAATTAGGCTGAAGGGTATCATGCAATTCTGAAATCATCTTGAGAAATTAGGATTTGACTTGCCTTAGCAGAAAAACTATATTGGTATACATGCTGCTATATATCATTTTTTTAAAAAGCTATGGTAAATCCTAAGTAACCTTCTACCTAATACAGACACCGTAATTTGAAATACACCCTGCCTACACTACAGAGTTATGAATTAAGGATCATCAATTCATGAGAATGTCTAGATGAAGAATTTCACATGTGTGTCTGATAATCAATTTGAAAACATTGAGAAGAAACATTCCCATAGTGCCCAAATTCTGTAGGAGACCTCTAGCAAGGAGAGGTTGAATTTAACTTTTTCAAGTTCATGTAATAAACAACTTTAAGGTTGTATTTTTCACATTGTGTTGTCATTTGAAAAACTGAGAAACACAGTATTGTGCTAAGTTATCATTCAGAATCTTTGAAGGCTATAAATTTTTTTAAAAAAAGCAATTCTTTGGTTTTGGTATATGTTATCCTAGAGAGCTAAGTTGATCTTTGACTCAGCGTGAATCAGCTAAAAATTAGCTAGACAACTTCATATTGTAGGAAATACTAGATGTGGTGTTGTTTATAAAACTTATGATCAGCTTCTAAAGAAAAAAATTAACTTAGGGATTTCTGCATGCAGCCTGAGTTATATTATTTAGACACTGCTTTAAATATTTCTTATGTGACAGACTATTAACTCTAGAGTATATAAAGTATCCTAAAATAAGGTAATTTAACTTTGTAACTATAATGAAATTTACTATTCTTAAAGTTTCTTTTATAACCACTGTATGCATAATGACATCCAACCTTGATCTTTTTTTTTTTCCAGCCTTGAGCTGTTGGTCATTGGAGTAAAGCCTGTAAATAGGCATTGAATGCAAATATAAAGATTAAGGTCACTGTCAATGTTACTAAGCATTTGCCTGATTGCTGTTGTTGAAGTTAGTATTACAAGACCAAGAAAATTATCATTACCTATGTTTCACCATACAGATTAGTATGTGGCCTTATAGATTAACAGAGATGAGAAGAGTACTGCTAATACTAAGCAGTGAGTGCAATGTTCCTAATTGAGTGCACAAATAATAAGTGCATATTAGTCTTGAAGAACTGATGCTAAGAACTCCTTGAATGTTACATGATTCTTCTATAGGATTCCATCAGCTTGATATCGGTACTGAAGCTGAGGCTTTAAGACATGAATAACACAAGATGATGATGTGTTTACCAAAACTTGCATTTGCCTCTCTGAGGCTAAAGCCTGAGCTCTTTACCAATACCATCTACTAGCAAGAGTAACCGTGTCTAAGTGCTTCTTAGCTGTTTTAGGAAGAAAGTTGTAGTAGTACCTGCTAGCAACCAAACATACTTGGAAAGTTTGGGGCCAGCATATGTGGGGGAGGTATTTAAAGCAGTCTGCACTCCAGCTGAATCAAAATTTCTTTATCAATAGCACACAATTCTAAACCTGAAGACTAATTTTTAAGACAGGTGATCTCTACGTACATATTTAAGTGCATGAGAGACCCTTAAAAATCTTCATGATACCACAAATCACTTAGATCTTGATGATAAAACTATGAGAAGGCTGACATTTTCATACTGAAACACCTGGGTATGTTTATAGCTTGAGTGTGATATGCCCCAGATGCCCTCTGGGATTCTTACATTACCAGATGAAAAATGTGTACCTTTTTGACAATCAGGTACACAGCAAGCAATAAAAAGCCTTTTATATCCATTAATTCTTTCTTAATTTAATCTACTTGCCCGCTCCATTTACAAAATGCTCCAGGCTGTCCACTAGATACCTGTTTGCACATTGAGAAGGAGTGAAACTAAATTCTCTTGGGTTTAACTACCACCCTTTTAATCAGAAACCTTAAGATGGTGGTTAAATAAGTATAGGGTTCCTGTGGATCAGCCGGATTCAAATTTTAAGAAGACAAGGGGTGTCTAACAGTCCTGTGTTAATGGGATACTTATCTCTTTTGTATATTCACTAAAGTTCCCATGACTTTAGCCAAATGGCCATTGCTGCCCATCTGACAATATTTTGGGTTTTGTTGTGTAGTAGTGGTTTTGCTAGTGTGAAAGTATTTGATGAAGTCTACTGTAAGAAAACACCCCTTTACCATTCAGTGCTCAGCTTCCTTGCTTTCGATAGTTGGCATTCAATCCAGTTGGGCTTTTGTTGCTCAATGCTCTGTGTGACCTTTCGGGTCATTTGGTTAGGGCTACTTTGCTCTCCCACGATGCTTCTCAAACACACACAAATTAGGCCAAGCTTCTCCTCACTCCATCCGTCCAGGGAGACACCTGTTAAAAGTTCCACGGTGTCTCCATCTTCAAATACCTGACATATAATTACAATCAAGTTCCAGACAAGCAGGCCAGCTTTCTTCAATGCAGCACAATTTTCTGACATTTTTCTCTCAGCCAGAGAAAAGAAGTATTTAATTGAGGGAGGCAAACATGCAATCACCGTAGGTAACTTGCTGATTACAATAGACACTGCCTGAGCAGCCAGCCTGGTGGAGCCTGGGGAAGAAAAGACAGAAAAGGTATGATTAATATTAGCATTCGCATTCCATCGCTGCATGGTTTTGTGTTTTGAGGGGATGTCTAATTTTTGTGGAGAAAATTATTGAGCAAAACGAGTGCTTTGACATCTTGCGACAGAGCTCTACCAGGACCTCCTGCAATATTATCCCAAATTCCCTAAATCCCATACTTGATTATTTGTCTGCTTCTGTAAGTGAAGACTGGGGAATTTACCATTATAATTTATATTTCTACCTTTTAAGATCTCATCTTTGAAAGTCCCCATTGCTCCCCTCATTAGCAAGTGCAAAGGGATTTCTACTGGACCTTGGTGTAGCCTTTGAAGCTTCTGAGGCCCCGCAATCTCTCTCATCTATCCTCAGAAGCCATCATGGAATCATTCCAGCTCTTCTTGGGATTGGTGCCTCTTCCTTTCACTCTTAGCCTAAGTATCACCACCCCAGAGACCTCCCTTCACCATCTTAGCCCCATCACTTCCTTTGTGGCTGCCCCATGCCCATCCTAGTCCCTGTCTAACTTGGGACACCATTCTGTTGCTTAATTAGCCATCATCTATCTGAGAATTATCTCCTTTGCCTGTTGACTGTCACCTACCACTACGATGGGCAATACTGTGTCTCCAACACACAGTACCTCATATGAAAGAGCTGTTCAGGAAATATTTGTTAAATAAATAACTCAATAAACTAGTAACTAGTTTATGTTTACCTCTAAGAATCGCCTCTTTCCGTGCGTGTGTGTGTGTGTGTGTGTGTGTGCGTGCGTGCGCACGCACATGTGTGTGTGTGTGTGTGCGTGTGTGTGCATCACTATTTTCACTTTCTGCTCAAACCTCTTAAGTGGGCATTTGCCTAACAGTCCTTGGTCCTACTGCTGATTCTATGTGCATTCCCTGGCTCAGTACTATTTCTTTGGAGGATGTATCAATGCTCTTTCTCTGGATTAGAGTTTCTCACTATTGGCACCATTGTCATTTTGTGCAGGACAATTCTCTGTTGTCTTGTGCAGTGAGAGTCAAGTCAGTCTGACTCCAGCTCTGCACTGAGAAGCTAAGGTTCCCTTCACGAGGGCACCCCAGACCCCCAGAACTCTGGCTGATGTAACATTTCAAATCCACCTGTGTTCCATTCCAATTCTCTGTTCTACAGTAGTCAACCTGGAGTAATCACTCATTGTCTACCTTCTAAATTAGCTGATCCTCTGTGTTTCTCTCTCTGTGTCTCTGTCTCTGTCTCTCTCTCCTCTTCCTTTTCTATCTCTCCCCTCCTTTTTTATTTTTTTTTTTTCATTTTATTGAAGTACAAATGTCACTCAGACAGTTTCAAGACACCTTAACAATACAGATTCGATAAATTAATACATTGCAAACTGTTTTCATAATGTTTTGGTATTGTACAAGATGCATACATGATATTATATTTACAGATATTATTTTAGCAGATATCTCTTATCAGTGAATTAAGAGTGTAGCTGCTTTCTTATTTTTTATACCTGAATTATATCAAAAATTCAATAATTATTTTCCTAGTGGATGACCATAGTACTAGAAGCCGACATAATATCCTGTCCAACCACCATTAGTGCAGATCTTGCCTCTCATAGAATTATGTAGAAGCACAGCGTTATCTATCCCAACTGTACTGTCTATACACACACATCATGATTTTTTCTTTCT